>JACXSJ010001449.1:0-90871 GCA_014851325.1 Pentalonia nigronervosa
CGGTGGTCTGATAAAGACTATAACAATAAAATTTACTCGTTTTTTGGAAACGGGATTTTGTTGTGGTATGAATAGGAACATTCCGGCAACAGAAATGTATTGCATTTTTTTTTTTAGAAATTGGGGAATCGATGAACGAAATACATAGTTTAAGTTTCCATTACATAGCCAACCTCGACCTTCATAATACAAGCATAATGTCATATTGCTCCGCAGACGACTATTGCTGAGGAAAATCGTTGAAATCGTCGAAACGCGAGTCATTCAATGGTCATATAGTTTTTGATTCAGATGAAATTAATGCGACAAAACCATACGCTTTTGTGCTCGTGTACCCGTGAAAATTCGTACGTAACCTCAAAATTATGACGGCACTTCGCATACGCGACTGCTAAAAAATGACATTAAATCGTCTCAGTGCGATTTCCCACGTCGTCACGTCATGTCCAACTGTTATTCTATTGACGTTCACGTGTCGACGCACGAAAACCAATTTCATTATTAACACATATGTTATTGGTATTCAATACGATATACTTGCATTACATTGGGTCGGTAACTTTGTACCGACACGTGGTGAGTAACCGTTTTATAGATCGTCATTATACTGCCACAAATATATTTAATATAAATGTTTAAATCAGTAGCAGTTATCCGTGTATTCTATAGGTACCATAATATCGTGGAGGCAGTTATCTGCGACCGTTCGATAAGACGATAAAATTCGACTGTCACATGCAACGTTAACAAAAACAAACAAACCATCGACCGTCTTACCCATCCAGGCGGGACTGTATTTAAGGAGGGGTGGCCACAGGGGGTAGTTGCCCCGGTCGTCTGATTTTGAGGGGACGGCTATTATTTTTATGCTTTAATTGTTTTAATCTACTCAGAACTCCGTTCACTATTATTTTCTACAATTAATATCGTTTATTATAATATTAATTGTATAATAAATTAACATAAATTTATGTTGAGTGGCTATCATTTATAATAAACCGTTAAAAAAAAAAAATAAACATCTAACGTGATATAATTTTCATCATTAATTATTACGATGACATAATTAAAAAAAAAATCCTAGTCACAATCTAGAAAGAACATTATTTCATAACACTTTAGTTCATTTTATTACCTACAAATATCGTCCTTTAAGCATTTTTCTTCTAATTTTAAAACTATTATTTTGCTTCTCTTGGGCGACAAATTCCTAAAGAAGGTCTAAAGTAGTAAATATTATGATCCTATGATCCAGAGATCATCTTATGTTCCTACCGGCTATATCGCGTTATCAATACTATGGTGTGAATCACAATAGTAGTCTGTTATTGACAATAATTATTGCCGATCTGTTTCATACGCTATTTCAGTTCATCCAGCAACTGACGTAGCCCAATACCGTTCGTAAATACATCAATATAGTGTATTGTGTAATATTTTAAAGCCTCCGAAAATAAAAACCAAAACATTTCCAACCATAATGAGATTTCTACACTATAGTAAATACACCACCATATAATAGAGTATATAGATATAACGCGCATCTCTTTTCTTATTTCTTTCTTTCTTGCTCTTTTTTATATATATATATATATATATATATATACGAATTCGACTCTTCGTTTCGTTTCTTCGCTGCCCCCCCTCCTCCCTCTCAAAAAAAAAAACTAATACCAATCCGTAGTCGACCGATACGCCGAGAAAAATAAAACCCATTAAAAACTTTTGTAGTAGTATTATATGTGTATAAACATAATATATTATTTTTTTATTTCCTATGATCGTGGATCTTGTGTGTTTCGACCGACTGGAAGATAATAATATTAAAATATAGTTCGGATGATCTATTTCACTGGCCACATTCATTATATCTAATTCGGTTTTTTAACGTTTGAATAAAACAATATAAGCCGAGTAGATGACCAAAATTTATGAAAAGGGGAAATTACCTCTCGATGTTTTACGCGAGTCGTGTAAACTTGAAACGCATGTATTGTTATACAATCAAATATTTAGAAATAAAATATCTAGTTGGAAAATTAAAAAAAAATAATTTGTTGAATATGATAAAAATTAGTTAAATATAAATTAAATATATATATATGTAGGTATATTATTTTTAAATTCAATACTGTATAAAAAAAATATATATTTTAATAATTATTATTTATTAGGCGTTATATAAAAAATAGACCTAACACAAATGCAGAAAAATCGTGAAATGAACCGCAGCGTGTGTTATATTAGCATAATATTAGTTTAGTAGTTGAGTAGGACCATGTGCGTTCTGTCCTAGTTCGATCTAACAACGACTATATAATTAATAATTTTAGTTTTAGTTTACGTGTTTGAATAAAAAACAACGGGGACTTATGGTTGTTTTCACCGAGGTATAGAGTTATTTTTAAACTCGTCGTATAAATATTATATGAATCATTATAGACACAAGCTTTCAATTGATATCGATAGAAACGAAAAACCGTAACACAATAATAATTAAAAAGAATACTATCGACAAATACCCTGGTTGTGAGAAAAAACGAACTTTATATGCTACGGGTATGCAAGTTGTATGAAGTGTAATATTATATTTGGAAACTCGAAAGTAGTCATAATGGCACGTCACATAAACGACTTACTATTTGAAACATAAACAATTGAGTTCGCACAACCATTGTCAAAGGCAACGCGAAATTATTGAATGAGAGTATCATTTTAAATTTGATTACCCTCACGAACCGCAGTGCGGGTTGGTACTCTACCATATATACCTGGATACTAACTATAATAATAGGGAACAACAGAATTTGATACGGCTGATTTATGGATGGGAATGCTTAAAGAGATTATATTATCAGGTCATATTTTCATATAAATTATTCACCACCAAAGTTGTTGTATAGTCTAATTACGTGTCACCGTCCCAGAGAATCCAATAGAAACTAACGAATAACAACACACGCGATGATATTGTAGTAATATTTAAGTATAATTTTGTACGCTAGTGCCTACCATCGCATTAAAGTACACCGAAATAATAATAAAATGATTAGCATTGTGAATTCGAGTGATATAATATTTTATCGTTGTTGAATTTATCATCTCGGAAACAGGATTCTCAATAAAATAATTATTATTAATATATTATTTTAATTTTATGTTACCATTTTATCGGCAAAATAAGCCACACACCGACACAAATAAAATACCCAACTTTTTTAATGCTCAAGTAAAAACATAAACGTTTGAGCTTTAATTACATCTCATAAGCTGTTATTTCTGTGTGAAAATAGAATAAAAAATATGTTTTCTATCAATAAAGTGCCATTAAGTATTTACTAACGAACGAAAATCGGTCTGAAACACATTTTGAATATTTTATTAATTTCAATAAATTACACGAATTTATTGATACATTAATTTAATATCAAAATAGTTTTTACATTCAATATTCAGTTGTAAAAAATCATATCATATACGTTTGGTTTCCGTATTAACCATTTAACCCGACATAAATTATTCTCGGTCTTTTGACAATTTAATCTTAATGACTCAATTTAATGTGTTATTAATATTCATACATTTGGATAATTGTTCATTTTTTAGGATTCCTCTATGTCCTTTACAGTTGAAATACATATTGGTATTTTTATTGTTTTCCATATCCGACGGTGGTGCAACTACGAGCCCCCAAAAAATGATTTTAAATCATTTCAGTCAGTATAAATACTTCCGAAAAGGAAATTGTTTGTTTTTAGATAGATTATGTTTGATTTTATGACCATTTAAAAAAATAAAACAAAATATAAATATTTATATATATTTAATGATAGCAAGCGGAAATGTATTTATTAATGGAAAAATGATTTTTCTTTATTAATGACTGAATTATAAGCGTACTATTTTGGTTCACTTTGATTGAACATTATAAAATCTAATGATTTTTAAATATATACCATCTACTTATGGTACTATGATTTTATAATTAATATATGTATTTCGTTAGTTTCGTTTTGTAAATAACTAAAAAAAAAAATTACCGGTATTTTATACGATTATTTCAAAGTTACAAGTACAAGACTCCAAATAAAGTTGTGAACCGCCGAACAATACTTATAAAAAATTGAAAACAATTATTATTGTATTTCCTTTATTGAAATTATATCCACCGTAAACTATAACTTCGTACAGCGTCGTCGTTACGTTTTGTTTGTTTGTAATTCGTTGAAAGCTTTTAAGCCCGCATTGACAGGTTATCAAAGTACGGTTACTAACATTTTTTTTTTTTTAAATCAACTAACATCAATAACTCACATATATAATATTTGAAAGTTTATTATTATTACGATATAAAATATGTGATTCGTCGGGCCACTTTTTTCTTTTATAATATCCGCAATGACAATTCTTTTGGCAAAATATTTTATTTATCGAAAAATTATTCTATGAATGTTATTATATAATAATATTTTCAAACGACATAGGTACGACGTCGAATATCGGCGACCCGAAGTTCAAGGGAAACAGGCAAAATTTGAATAATGGTGAGCTTCGAGTTGATGGAAAAACAGAAGTGATACGAGAGTATTAAAGGATATTTTATTTTTATTTGGGATACTGACGATTTTATAGCTACCGTTGAAATGTGTGTTGTCGAGGGTCGACTGTTGTGTAATAATCCTTAGATATTTTGATTTATTTATAAAACAATTTTATTTCATCGAGATACGATAAAATGTACAATTTATTGATCGCAATAATAATTTTTTTGAGAGAGATGAAGGATAAAGGTTAGATCATAAACGCTTTCTGTTAATTAAAAAAATTAACCTAATTATTATTTGGAAAAAAAATGTTAAATTTTGCTTAGTAACTGAAAATGAATATAAAAGTAAAACTAGCTATAAATGTTTTAATGATTTGTCTAATATACAATTCAATAAATTGCCGCTTATGATAATATGGTTTTCGGTATATAATAACTTTAAAGTGATTTGAAAACAAATATTTCAGATTTAGATTCAGTTTCTTCATTTAGAATTCCGATTTGGGATATGGATGGCAAAGGTCCGTCATTGCAAAGGCGTTAATTCGCTAGAAAACGTTTTCAGATAGAATAGTTCGGTTAACCGGAATTAAAATAATAAAACATAGTACAGGTATTTATTTCAAAAACCATTATTAACATTAAATGGCCAATAAAAACTTCAATCAATACGCGGTACAAACAGTCATAATATAATATTAAAGTACATCATTTAAAATCATACTAAATTCGTTTATATGATTTAGATGCGTTATCTGTTATTTTGTATTTATATTTTAACAGTCTGAAACAATGACTTTTAACATCAAAGACATTTAATTCACCGTCAGAATGATGTTTAAAAACTTTAAAGTTATTACGAATACACTAACAATAATACCTAGTCGGAAATCTCAAAATAAATGTCGTTTATGATATATATATATATATATTATTAGACAGTTATTCCGTTTCCAGACTAAACGCGTACCTGATTATATTGTTTCTTTCTCAAAAATTAAATCTTTATACCTATAGTGACGTCACAGCCAACGGTCTAAAATATATTCGTCTGGCACTATTGTTATGTCGTAAGTCCGTAGCACAATGGTCATAATAGGTTTTCTAAATAGTATGCAAACGATATTATTATATGACGTATTACGGCGTTTTGTGCAGTTTTAAATTTAATTACTTTTGACATAATTACTTACTGTAGCATGGCGAAAGGGTAGTATGACAATAACGACGTCATACGGGCCGAAAGACATGAGTGCATATAATAATATTATTATTCTAGTTGTAGCGACAGCAGCTCATAAAAGCATAATCCATTGTCCTGTATTTTCCACTTGTTTATTTTTACTATATACACTAGAAAAAAAAACATCCTTCATAAAATTGCATTTTTATTGAGGTGGGTTTCGGTTTTTTAGTCGTCGTGTATTACAGACGGTCGACACACGATTTTTTTATCGACATTTGTATCGCAATAATGGGCCCGTTTCACCGCAAACTGTATAGATAATAATAATAATATGTCCATGATGGCATGATGTTCACTTATTACTTTAGACTGAAAAATTAATTAGGTACAACAGTGGCGGTCAAAAGATTTAGTGGGGGCTAATTTATTTATACAGGAACACTATTCGATTATTAAGAATATGATTTGTCGTTACCTACCATTTTATACACCAATAATTATACATCTAAGTTATTATAAATATTGAATAAAAGATCATGGAGGGATCTACCTTCACCCACCTCACACATCTCATCGTTTGACCGCCGCTGAGGTACAACGATGATACTGACAGATGTTCATGGATCGCAATACAACACAATGCCATACAAAATAAATACATTGTAGGTATAATTTATAAAAACAAAAGCAGAAAATAAATTTTAAATTTTAAATCGCTTGTTGTATACGTTTTGTTATAAGACATTTTATTATATTCAGTGATACAATCTTTAAACACTCGAAAATTACATTTTAATTTAAATCTTAAGCTCTTTATTCTTTGCATTATACTCAATTTCCTTTAGTTTACTTATTAAAAATGTTGGGTTTTGTCCAAAATATTATACTATAATCCCTTTTTAATATCTCAAACATTTAAAATATATTTTGTTTACTAAATATTTTATTGCTTACTTTATTCGTTTCTGTTTTCACAATCGTTGAATTTAATTTTTGTCCCTACCAAATAAATATTTAACTTATTATTCTTGATACAAAACTCAAGTGCACATGCACGAGTAAAACATTTTATATATTATTATATTATACAATATATAATAGTACATTGATATTATGGTATAATGTTCTGTTTAAATAAAATCATGAAGACAAAGACAACACTCCTTTTTTTTAAAACAGTTGCAATATTATCGTGACCAGTGTTGTGAATTTATACAATATATAAATACATAATAAACTCACAAAAATAGAACCAACGAAATTACATCAATAAAAAGATATCCAAGATAAAAACAAACAAAATTCCGAGCAGAGGACAAACCTGATAATAATAAAATAAGTAACAAAATATTATAATGTTGTAATAACTAAAAATATGATTTCTAAAATCAAAACTAAATCGTTTTAAAGTCTTTCACCTGCATTTCTTTATTTCTGTCGGCGTGTCCAAATACAAAACATGATGTTTTTTACGGAAAACGTTCACACACCATAAGTATGTCAAACTATAGGTAGCTATCGTGGGGGGGAATTAACTACCCAAGTTTTATACAAGTGCCTTCCCCCCCCCTAAAAAACATACAGTTTTTTAGTTGTATAGGATCGAAACCTTCTCACTCACATTAATGTTAAAAATGTTAGTCCCCCTGAAATTTTAATGGATTTCCACCTATGTATCAACTGAAAACATAAAATTTCTATTAAAATTATTAAGAATCCAAAATGAAACAAATAAAATACCGAGCAGAGGGCAAACGTGACCGTACATAATAATAATAATATTGTAACGAGATCAAAAATACGATTTATAAAATAAAAACGAAACCGTTTTTTAAAGACTTTCACATGTATTTCTCTGTTTCTGGTGGCGTGTCCGAATACAAAGTATGATGTGTTTTACGGAAAACGTTCGCACACCACAACAGTATTTCGGTCGAGTTTTTCGCACTGTGCTGTCCATTTTCGTTCAATATTTTGCGACGCGGACACGCCACTTCAACTCTTTGAGCACCCGCAACCGTTAATTATTTAAACCCAAAACCATCGATATCATATCATTATAGAATATAATATATAATATGCATTATTTACACGGACGTATAGCCAATACAAATACACAGCTAGTATGTCAACCACAAACATAAAATGCCCATTGAATTATTTTATTCGGTGTCATAGGACGTTGTTGTTTATCATCCTTCTCGCAAAACGCCCAACCGTGCCACCACCCTACTCGTGGCGTTTGTGTCATATATATTTATACAGGGTGATTCAAAATTTATGTCATGGTCAATTTATTGGTTCAAAATAGAAAAAAATGTGTGATACGAATGTTTTTTGATTTTTCTATATTTAAAATGATTTGTACATTTTATAATTTTTGGCAATATTTTTTTTTTTTTTTGGGGGGGGGTTTGGGGGTTTGGCGGTAAAGTTTGCAATAATTAATGTTGTTCAAGCACTAAAATGTATTTAATGTATTTATAAAATATCAAATTCATATTATGTTTGCAAAAAAAGTATAGTTTCCGTTTGACATTCTAAAGTCCATCCATTAAAACCCCCCTAATATATTATTGTAAAATATTATAAAATGTACAAATCATTTTAGACGTTTATAAATCAAAAAACTTTCGTATTATATATTTTTCTATATTTTGAATATTTATGTGATAAATGGATGTAACATACATTTTGAATCATCCTATATAATGTATACTATTTATAATAGTAATACTATTGTGTGTAGTGTGCACAGTATTTCACCAAATTTCCTTTACGCTGCAGCAGTATTTTAGTCGACTGTTTAAACGCATGATTTTCAAACGGAACATAATAATATCGATTTATCGGCTCGCGGCGACCATTATTAGAATTCCAGAACGCGGAACACACACTCCTGACTCAAATAAAATCGAAACAGAATATTTTCTAAAATAAATTAACGTGGCACACACGCACTAATCGAGTGTTCCGATTAGAAGAAATGGATAAACTTGACCCCCCAAATGTTTCATAAATCTGTCGTTTGTCAACGATATTCGGGTGTATATAATAATAATAATTATAGTGGTTAGAACCGCGTTTAAAATGTGGGCTGGTAGTTGAGTGGGCTGCAAATTCAGGCCCCCCACAGATTTGCAATTAACAGTAAATACGGTAAAAATAATTTAATTTAAATTTACACATACCAAAATGTACTTATAAACTATAATATGGAACTTAATTTTTCTATTTAAAATGAAATTATTGTAAAAAACATAACAGGTATTTTTGGTGTTTTATGTACTAACGCGTATGACATGCATTAAGATGAATTACCACTGTCCTAGAATCTAGATAGGAAAGCTATTCGCATCGTCTGTTTTTGCTGTATAAGGCCGTTTATAACAATATTATTGAATAATGTCTCAAAAACAATTGGATAAATTAACATTATTATGTTAGGACACTGTTTCCTAAAGTGGGCGATATCACCCTCTTGAAGGCGTTAGAGATCCAGTAGGATCCAGGGATCCAGTCTTGTCCGGTCCTAACATATAAAAATAAATAATTGACTCTTCAGAGTAGTCCGATTCAACAATTCGTATTTGGGAGTAATTTGGTCCAGTCAAATGCATTACTTTTGATTCGGTTTGGTACAATTTTAGAAAAAAAATATTATGAGTTCGGTTCGTTCCGGACCGATCTAGTCCAAGTCACGATCCTTATTATCTAATAATATATTATTGTTTTGGCAATATGCGTAAAATTAAACAAAAAACAACAACTACAGGAAATTGTGTTATAAATATTTATATTTATATAATTTTATTATACTGAATGATTATAATTTTAATGATCCGGACTACTATACACGGAGCTATACAGACCGGTCAAATTTTTTTTTAGATCAAACTGGACTTTCCGGTCTACTTTATATAATTTAATTAAATGACCAGCCTAGTCTGGTCTATAAAAATATGTAATCGGAGGTTTGGTCTGAGTTCCGTCCTTTTTTTTTTTTTTTATTTAAACTTTGTAATTACAATTAGTTTCAACAATTATTTAGTATAATATAGTAGTTTTATACATAAAAAGAAAGAAAGAAAAAAAAATAGTAACAATATGCAATTAAATTAAAAAGCCAGTATGGTTAAAGAAAAATAATATATATAATAAGATATTTTTTTGTTTATTTGAGAAAATGTTTATAATATCGAAAGGGATATTTGAGGTGTTCAAAAGGGACAGTAGGTGGTGACGATTAGTTGATAGGTTGGGACAGGTGAATAGTAAGTGGCTGATATCACAGACCATTGGGTAATTGTAGAAGTTCGGTCCTTTATTAACATCTTAAGTCCGGTCTGGTTCTTAAAAAAATGGGCAATGCAGATCACTACGGCCACGGTTATACTAAACAATGTGAACAAAAGTCTGCCGCGATAGTACGTCATATTTTTAATATGTCCGAAGCAATCTATATAAGACCTCACAACAATTGTTATCGTTCTAATTATTTTCCATCGCCGTTTCCGCCCTAATGTTTATTCATAATGCGAACACACGTATTTATACAAATACGCGTATATCATAATGCTGTGCACGTTATTCGCCGGCGTGTATGATTTTTTTACACGCGAATGAATCGTCCGTTTCGCATCAATTCGGTCGGACCAGTGTTGTACAATATGTACCAATCTCGTGCTTAAGCGATGATGATATACAAATGTAATGTGTAGTAAAATACACCGTTACGTGCAGTGTGCAATATGCACCGCGGTGTGCAGTATGCAACGCAGTGCATGCAGTGTACAGCTGTTGCATTACGGTACGGCGGACGACGGAAGTTGACCGATTACGTTTAAAATTACTTTTTCATAATATGACAATAATTATTGCGCTAAAAACATATTTTAAGGTCGATAGACCAATCGCGCTCGGTAATTTTTAACATTGATAGACCAATTTTGCTAAATAATATACGCTGATCGTTTAAATTAAAATATGCAAGAATATTATTTATTATACATAAATATTAGGAAAACTTAAATGTTACTTTAATAAAGTAAAATAAAAACAAATAATAACTAACACTTATAATTTAATATCATATAATACAAATAAATGACAATATTATTGAACATATAAAATTGTGTTTTACCAAAATATAGTATTATACCAGTGCAATTTATCGTTTTGGCTGATAATTTTCTAGCGATAATGAATACTTGATTTCGTTTGCAGCGGGTATTACTAAAACTCATGCTTGTGCAATATGTTGAATATAATAACGTTTCATAGTCTCTTTATTATTAAATAGAATATTGACTGCAAATCAGCTCTTAACATACCTATTAAATGCAATATTATTATTTTTTTCTTGAACAAAAAATAATTTGACCAGTCGTCCAGAAATCAATTGAACAATATAAAATTTAATTTTCAATAATTTTGACACACATCATAGTTTATGAATGACGTGCGAATTCAATGTCTATGGCAATATTGGACGAAAATATATTTATCATGCCTGAATGTAGATTTAAAAGAAAAGTGCAATCAGTGGTACATTGACCATTAAATACTTTAAGGAATAGAGTTGTTGACCGTAAGATACAAATTTTGTTTTGAGATCGACTGACCCATACCACCGTTGCCACTCTCAAACGTGATCGCGCCATTATGCATCGTCGTTCTCGTATCAATTATTTATTTATTTTTTGTACCGATAGCAACACGATAAAATAATAATCTAACTCTCTTCCTTTAGGATATTTATATTTATGATAAAGCTCATCGTGTACAGCTTTATAAATATATGTGTAAGCGTTTTTCACTCGTTTCTCACTTAACCGAACACCGTCCGTGCACTGTGCAGTATATACATACGCGTTTAGCTGCACGCTTAAAATACGAGAAATTCGTATATTATAACTTCAACTTTTCTCCAAAACACGCGGTTAATTCGTGCGAGTAGTTGTTGTAAACTTGGTAATCCTCTGACGGGTTAGCAGTACATTACAGATATATATATATATATATATATATATATATATATATATATATTTATATTTATACACATACACGCGTTTATATTATGTACGAAATATATATATATATTTCGATTACGGTTATCTAGTTTTGTTTCTGTTTTGTTAAAAGTGCCGACCGTCGTCGGGTCACTGAGGGATTGTTACTTCTCTCTAGTTAGTTTTTTCTTCGTAATTTACATCTGTCCGGTTTCCGTCCGTCCGCAATATTTTATGGTTGAGTAGTGCTCTAGAATTATTATTATGAAACGCATTAAATCATTATCCACGGTGCGGCGACGAGTTGATGATAATCGATAGCCAACTTTGTCTTCAAGTCTGACTAATATTGATTACCTAACAACAATAATACCCGTAAAACACAACCATAGCTGAATGACTGTAATAATTACACAATATAATAATATTTAAGCAGTCAAACAAGTCGCGCCCACACAATAGTGCTGTGACTTGTATCGTTGTGCACAATACTTTTTATAATATTATACACTAAAACTTAGTTTTCGTTACTGTATCTTTTTTAAAACTGGTGGTTTATAAGACTTTGAATTTAACACATTTCTGGAATGAACACACTACTCCAAAATAAATAACACTGTAGCAATTATAATTGGACTGTGATCGAATACTAATATAATTTATTTTATACCACATTATTCATAATATTTCCGAGGAAGATTTGTGTACCTATATTGCCTATACAACGCGCCGTATTACATATTATATAAAAAGAAAATTTTCCCCAAGTTTTTCGATTTGTTCATCTACACGCAGGAAATAAAAAACATAAGCCGACGTATTAGAAAACGATTCAGAAGAAGTTCTGTAGTTAGGTAATATTTGTATCAAGTCTCTAAAACTGAAGTATTCCGAACCAAAACAATAAAACAAAAACGATCAAAATACGCACACCGTTCGTATAGTTACGAGTTTTCTCATTTTATAGAAATATATATACTGGATTTTCTAGGTTTGTGTCATCCCTCGACGACTTATTTCTCATCCTATAGGCACTTGTATTGAGCGTTATAATTTGGTCATAACCAAGTGGCTAGTTTATATGTGTGTTTTATAAATTAATTAGATTATTTATTGTTGTTGGGTAGAATTCGATTGTTATAAATTGAAAACGGTCGCGCGTTTACATTGGAAAATAAATTAAAAGAGACGTCAATTACTTGTGGTTGTTTTCACTATAAGCATGCGCTTTACATCATTGGTAGGTAGCCATAGCAGGTGGCTATTTTTAGTAGCAGGTACCTTTTATAAGTAGCAGGTGGTAGTAGCGGGTTGCTATTATCAATAGCAGATATTTTTATATCAAACATATTATTGTTAATAGAGGCTGGTAGCCATAGCAGGTGACTATTTTTAGTGGCATGTACCTTTCATAAGTAGCAGGTAGCCATTATCAATTGAAGGTATACCAATTCGCAGTAATAATGCAATTTTCTTATTTTCGGTACTTTTGTTCCGCGTGCGACGAATAAATTTAAATATTTGTTTTGGTTAATTCCATAACGACGGAGATATACAAACACGTAACCGTGGAAAAAAATCTTTTCCGACCGATTTAAGCCGCCGCCACCCGTAGCTCGTGTCGTACAAATAACACTATATTTTTATCTATATAAATAACGCATATACGTATATACGTATTATTATTATACGTCAACCACCGGCGGGGACGACGAGGTCATAACCGCAAATCCGGCTACGCGACTTATGTGGTCGGCTGCGTCCGTACACATATATAATATATATATATATATATATATATATTATTGTTGTTATTGTGACTATATTTATTGCACACCCAGTCACGCAAATACATTTACACACACACACAGCCACTCATTCACGAAATTTCGAGATTTATAATATTGTAAATCCCGATGGTCGGCGAGGCGTTTCGTGCAACGACCACCGAGGAATCGGTCGGCTGCAACACGTATAATAATACTATAACGATAATAAGTTATCGTATGTGTTATTTAATAGTAACACATACACCACCGCGAATCGGTTCAGGGCGAAAATGGTAGTGTTATATTACTACTGTTGTACCTCATATTAAAATAATACAGCGACCACGACGATATTCGACCGACCGCGCGGCGCGGTGTGTTTATACATTATTAATAATATGTACATATTATTATTATATAGGTACCTCTCGCATGCCATAAATAATTCCCCGACTGTACTAATTTTAACGATATTAAATAATATCCTATACCAATAATAATAATAATAATAATATACTTCATTAACGCTAATACGATATCACTATATTGTAATAATATTATATCGTGGTGGGTATTACAATAATAATATGATACAACGACGACAATTACGGTATGATTATGCATTACGTATACTATATTACAATATCATTATATATTATGCGATCCGACGGAGTGGCGGAGTGATACTATCGTGAAAGGATATCACGATGATAATAATAATAATAATAATATAATAGTATTATATATTATGGCACATCGGCATGTGAGAAATATGATTACCGCATATATATCGCATATATGTATGTATATTATCCATTCGATGGACCGACAGTAGTGTACAATACACCGCGTGCATCGCCACCGCTGACGTCGTCGTGGCGATAACAAAATATATGCCAATTTGTTATGGTAAATTGCGTTCCGCTGGCATGCATACGCACACACGATCGCACTTAAATACATATGTGTGTGTGTGTGTGTGATAAAGTGTACCTGCTCACACGTAAAATAATATTATGCACAGTCGTATATATATAATACGGTATAATAATAATGATGACGATGTGTTGTATGCATCGCGTATTATAATACGCCATTTATGAGCATCGTAAGTCGCGACGCGTACATAATATTATTACCATAGTATTATTGTGTTCGCCGTATACAGACGGCCGTCCAGACTTGTAACTACCTACCTATATTATTATTATAAACCGTACGATTATAAATGATAATTGGATATCGCGAGCCCCACCCAGTGCGTGTTGTATGGGGAGGCGATTTAAAAGCACCCCGTTGATATGATGATATTGAAAAATCATTTATAATTTTACGTATACTTGTCTGCACACTGTTGCTGCAGAAAATTTCCTATAATATTTTTAATTTATTACCCGAGTACTTTGATTTACTATCATGATAAACAAATTAGAATATATTTTAAGACTTTTTAAAGACATCGAATACGTATAAAAACGAAAACAATTCCAGTACTCTACATTCCTATCGTTAGGTAGACTGTAGTCACGTATATAATCAAAGGTTAAGGTCATATATGTTTTTAAATACTCAGATTTGTCGTACCGTGTATAAGGTGTGTTCTGTGACGATGCAAACTTCTTTTTTTTTTCAAATAAGAATCAATTGTTTTGATTGTAAATCGATAAGCCGATGATGTTTTTAGAAGACATTATATTTTTAAATAAACAAAGTTAAATAACTAAAAGCAAACACTCGTCTAAATTTCGATTTTAATACATTGACTTTTCAAAAGAATCATCTGCTTAATAATTTACAAGTAAAAAGGTGATTTTCATTTCAAAAAATAAAGTTTCAATCGCCACAAGACACTCCTTAAGTAGTACAAAAATTCTCAAAAAATTGAAAATATTATCTTTAATAATTATAGTACATATTTTAAATATTTCAACCATCAGATTTTAAATTACTACACTGCTGACGAAAAAAAGGGGCGTGCGCATTTTGGTGAATCACCGTTTATATAATTTATGTATGGCACTGCGTTTTTAATTATCATAATATTCTGTAGTAGTTGAACGAAACCTGTCTGCGTTTATCTCTACTTTATATATAGTTCGTGCTATACACAAGTAGGCAGTTACACTATTGTATGTGTGTCATTATGAAGTGTATATACAGACGTATTCGTCACGAAAACGCTTTGATTTGTATTATATGTATGATGAATCTCTTATTATCTCATGTGTGTGTATATATAGACGTCATATATATATACACATATATATATATATATATTATAAGTACCTGATACGTTACGAGGAGAAACTAATAATGAAAGAAATTTGCATTTTGAAGGAAATATATCGTACGAATCCAAGAGACGTAAAAAAATATTCGACGGCTCGATCTGTAAACAAGTGTATAAAACATAGATCTCGTACAAATATATTACATATATACAGTAACTATGGAGACGATATTTTTTGATCCTGTCGACCTAGAAACTATAATACTGCTGCTCTACTCAAATACACTCGGTCGCATGACACTCGAATATTCATTATCCGAGATAATGTGTTGTTCGACAATGCAATAAACCTGCACGTAGCCTATACAATATAGTTGTACATATACGTATGATTGTGATTATTTTGATTGGAAGGTTGTTTTAAAATTACTCGACGTGACTGTATCGATGGTTCATGCTTAAAGTTTCTGTGGACCGCAGCGAGGGAGATACAACGACGACTACGAATTCGTTTTAAAACTGTATTATGCGTATCGTTTAGTTTTATTTTTTATTCGGAAATCGTTTCGGACATTCGTCGAGGGTAATAACAAGTAACAGCGCTCAAAATATTTTTTAATATGCATCACCTCTCTATATGTACGTCGTGTTTATCGACGGACGAGCTGCACATGTGGTACTCGGGCAGATCGTATTTTAAGCATGGCTATAAGCTGCAGTTGTCGTGAACATCGCGATAAACGTTAAAACAGAAGAAAACGACGGTCGTTTTAAGACGAATCGTGCCGACTATATTTCAGCGAATCGAACTCCACCGATAATAATAAATTGGATTTCGGACGATATTGCTCTCGGACGAAAATATACAAAGACGGACGGATTAACTGGTTGTCTATTCGCCGCGAGTTTATTGACACACGTTTAATGTTTTTTACGCTAAAAACGTAAAGAAAATATATCGGTGGTCTTACTACGGAAAAAAACTCTTTCACGCACGATAACGTACGTCGTTTTAATAATAATAAAAAAAAAAACAGAAAAAACATTTTATATTTTATTATTATATATTTTTTAGTCGTCCTGTAGGACACGGACGAAGATTTTGTATTATACTCGAGCGTACATATTATTATTATTATTATTATTATTATTATGACACACATACATATTATATATATATATATATATATATATATATACACACACACACACACACACAGAGCTCATGTCGCCGGCGGCGGTGGTTTGTAATAAATAATGACATAAATTACGGGCAAAGCGATGACGTTGACAATAAAACAGAAATACAATTTCCTAGTTGGTCATTATTCACGGTTTGGAAATAGGTCGGATGATATTCGTTTTGGAGATTTAAGGCCGATTTAACGGGGCATTTGTCAAAACCCGCGCGGTGGCGGAGCTGAGCTGACTATCGGTGTGGATGTGTGTTTGGTGGTGGCGGTCGTAGTTGTGATGAAGTCTATGAGAAGTTGGTTTGGTGGTGGTGAGGAAACGTGTACCAGGACCAGGCGAGTTCAAAGGGTCTTTTGCAATGATGTCTTTCGATTGTTTGTTTATTTATGATGAATATTATTACTGTTATTATTATTATTATTATTGTTATTTCTGCATACGTGTCAAAGATTGCGACGTGGCTGACGTTATTATTTTATTATTATTATCATCATTATAATTCATGATGTAGTTATTATTACAACATCGTCGATGCGGCATGAACTTTTTGGGTTTCTTTACCGAAACAGCTGCACAACTGGTCAAAAAACGGTTTTAGGGGAGGGATGAGAGAAGAGGGCTCGTCGAAAACTAGTTGAATCGTAATAATAATAATTAATAATATTATAATGTAAATATATTATACTATTCCGTATTCGACATAAATTTAACTCGAATGTTAAAAAAAAATCTAATAATTAAGATTTAGTATTCATTTTGTACCTTTTTTTAACCACTAAAAGACATTTTGTTCCATAAATATGATAAACATGTTCATTATTTATTTTTATAAAACACGATTAATTAAAAAATCTAATTTGAGGTGTCCTCATGCCACTGACCTAGATATACTGTACTCTTTTATACCTCGTGAACTTTCAAAAAAAGATTTTTTTTGCTAATGAAAATTACAAATGATAGTACAAATCGTCTTTTACTATGGGTAAAAAAAGGTACAAAATTAGTTTAAAATGGACGTTCAAATGTCATTACAATATCTCGATTACGAGTTTTTTTTTGTTACAATTCTTCAGTTAACTTACAAAGAGTAACTAAAAATTTAATGTTGATCAACTGGTTGTAATACAAAATGTCTTTTGAAAAGAATATAGATGGAATGAAAATTTTAATGTTTTTTTTGTTTTTATACATTTTCCGAGTTCTATGTTAATGTAGGTCAATACAGTTAAAGATATTTCAGTATCACGTTTAGTTTTCGTAGCTTCTGCGTTGTGAACGCCGTTGACGTAAACGTATATACTCCGAGGTATATTTAAATAAAAGGGTTTTTTTCTCCGTTGAGAAACGTATTTAATACGAATAAATCCGATTAGTTTAAATCGAATAAAATATTCGGTTTAAAATACATGGCCTCCATTTATTATATATTTAAATGCTACAAAACCCTATGTCTCTCCTGCGTCCGGGCTTAAGCCAATTACGCACATATTACGCGACGCGAAATAAAAATGAATTAATAAACGAATAAATGAAACACGTGGCTAAGATAATAATAATATACCTCTGCCTATTTAACGCGTGATGCATATTGTACGACACTTTAACGAACACATGTCGTGTTTCCAAGTATTGCCGCTCAAATCATATTGAAACAACTACGCAATGGACAGTCTCTCATTAAGAAAGAATGTACCTATGCGAAGTTTGTGGCAAAACATAAACGCTTCAACAAATTACTACAACGGTGGAGTCATAATAATAAATACGGATACCTATGTGAAAATGTAAAAAAGAAATACAAATTAATCCAGAAAAAATAAACAATCGGATTCCGACGTTTTGTGTTTATACGATTACACCGACGATGTGCAAATATTTACACCTGTTCGTATTAAATAATAATGTGTACTTCAATGTTATGTAGTAGTAATAGTAGTAGTATATGGCTACGAGAATATTTACTCGTATATACGTTTTACTCGACACGATACGAATGGGGCGAAAGAAGTTATCGGAACACGACGCCCCTTGTATTCGGAATACGGATACAGACGCAATAAAATATGATTAGAGTTATTGGTATCCGACGTTTTTGGAAATGTTTTATCGTTGTCGCGAAATCGACGTACTAACAACCGAGTCCCGTCAAACTTTGAAAACATTTTCTCTTCCTCGCATTTTTACTAATTTAGGACTGTTTGTGAGAATAATTCCACAGGTACCTATACGGATAAAAATGTTATTATTTTTTTTTTTGTGTTAATTTGGAAATATTTGATAAGTTTGATAAATGTGTGTCGTGTAGGCACTGTATTTTTGAGTTGTTTGAAGTAATAAATGCATATATATTATATTTTTATGTCAATAAAATCTTAAGTAATAAATATTTTATGTATTCAAATATCAACTGCAATTTTGTTTGTAATTGCTACATTTTTATTTAATTAAGTTTTCTTTAGTTATGACATCATATTTGTATTTAGTTAGGATCAATAGGATCGATCAATGTACTAATTATTCAGTGTAATAAACTGTATTGTTGGTATTAATATTTCAATCAAACTATTGTAGAAATATACAATAAAGCACATGCAACATTTAATAAAAAAATCAATTAACTCAATTTATATCACGTTTTACTTTTTCCAAGTGCCGGCTCAATTAGTATATTATTATGTTTTTTCCTCGTTCAGGTATTGGTCTCGCCTTTCTGACGGTCGATTATTTTCAATTAAAAATTCAATTTCATTTCATTTCTTGGCTCGAAAAATCCCGATGGAACTTTTGGCGTTTGACGGACGACCGAGTGACACACGATGTCGTTTGTTATATCATATTATTTTATAAGAGACTACGGTCGTGTAATACGGTCCCAAGAAATGTTAATGTTATGCCACGGTCGCCGCCGACCTTCATATTGTATTATTATAATAAATAATATGGGGTGAGACGTTTACGCGCTGTTATTACACGCTCTCGAATACCGTGGGGAAAACACCGCTGGCGACCGTATAATATAATTTATTAATAAAATAATATACGCGTCTTGCTCTTGCCAAACACATTCCTTGACGACCTCTGCATAATATTTGCGCGACTTTAACGCGACGACGGTCAGCGAGACTTTCCGCGTCGATAGTCGTCACTGATCGTCGGCCTGATCGCGGCGTAAATCATTTGCAAATATTGGCTCCGGTTTGAAGTCGATAGCTCAAAATGGGAGTGTTACGTAAAGTTGGCACACACCCCTCTCTCCCACTAGAAAATCAGATTTTCGGGGGGTGTTGCAAATTGTTGCAAATCAGTTGCAAAATATTTGCTCCGATTTGTGGTAGAAAGCACAAAGTTGGGGTGCTAACTTCATGAACGTGCGCGAAGGCCCATGGCGTCGACTCGACCATAGTGATCTACAAAAATAATATTATTTGTCGTTGTCTTCCCCGTATATGATGACTTCATACGTGACTTTTTCGAAAACGTTGCGTTTTTATGTCATGATGATGACCTTTGGAAATTCTATCAATTCATCGATACTGTACCTATGAAACAGGCGTGGATCTAGAAATCTGAAATGAGGAAGGGGCGCTACAATTTTTCTTCTATCCCCCATTTAGTGCAATTTATTATTGGCAATAATTTATTGCTACCTCCTCCCAAACTACTGGATCAATCGTCATGAAACTTAAAATATCTATTCATGATTATTTGAAGGGTACATAGATGTTCTAAGCTATATATTTTATATAAACCGATTATATACGTTTTAATATGTACATCATGACTCGTAAAATAAAGTGAAAAACGAATTGTAATAATAATTATATTAAATACGTTCAGTAAACCATGTGAAAAAATATGTGATAAATAAACCGTCCAAGTATAACATCATCGTAATATATTTTAATATTAGGTATGGTTCAATACAATTGATAATTCGCGTATCTGGTAGGTATCTTTATAACATTATAATACGTAAACATAATATACATTTAAATATTTAACGTTTTATATTTCGATATTTGTCGGGTATGCGCTCGTAAAATCCACTTTTAGATTCTTTGGATGTGTTACATTGAAAGGAGGAAGAAAAAATAATTTATTCATCGTCCAAAGAAACAACCGGGCAGGACGTTAAATTATAAAACGCGTTTTTGAGTATAAATATTCTATGAAAAGAATAACCGTTGTTGTAGCGCGTTTATATTTTAAGAATACGTATTTTAAGATACGTGTGTATTTTAATAATTAAAATAATTTCAAATCGTCAATTACTATTTATGAGCAATCTATAATCTAGTTATTCGACTCTTTACATCATTTTATACGCAGCAGCTAAATTATTAGATTATTATATTATGTCCAGTCGTTGTGTACATTGATGCTTCTTTGTCCAAACGACGAGTTGATAAATATTTGGATTAAACTAAAATTACACTTAAAACAATTACATTTAAAAATACCAAATACTGCATAATATTATTTTATTTATCGGAATATTAAACTGGGCTTGTGATAATCATTAATAACAATACTTATAATGTTATAATTTAATACTTATTACCAACCTACTTCGTTACATATCTATATTATAGTTTAACATAGTCTCCTTAATATCAGTTGAGTTAAAAATAAAAATAATTTTTACAAAATATAGTTATATTGACGTTATTTAAAACGGTTTTTTACGTAAGTAAAAAAAATCTTTCTGTATCGGATACTGAAGAGAAATTAAAATATGATATCCGTTTTATTAAGGCTTGTGTTTTGATTCCAATTTCCAATTTTCAATTATGACGGGAAATTTTGATGTGTTCGATATTGGAAGCGTGTCCGGGGTGTCCGTAAACAGAAGTTTTTTGTATCTGTGGATTCATCTTCATAATTTCGTATTTTTAGAGGTGAAAAAAAGGCAACGATACCACAATCAACTCCACTGCATGGCCGACGTCTCCCGAGAAACATTATTCTTTATTAAAACCTATTTAAAACCTACCTATGTAATAATAATACAAAAAAATCTGGGATCCGTTTTAAATGTCAACAACAAAAGTATAATAATATACCATCGTAAAAGGAAAAATAATTCGTATAATATTATGCTATTAAAAAAAAAAAACAAATTCAACCAGTCTATTATATTGTTTACGTTCAGTCATGTCAGATCATTATAGTGGAACGTGAATATCACGAACACAGAGAGAGAGAGAGAGAGAAAGAGAGAGTGAGAGAAAGTGAAAGATATATGTTGTACGCGTGTGGTAGTTATTTACCACAATAATTGGCATACAAATAACTTTTTTTTGAAAAATAATTCCTCAACACTTAATATCTGTAATGCTTTCGTAATATGTTGATTCTATTTCAAATTAGATAACTGTATGGATATGTATATAATTTATCAAGGTCGTATATTATGTGATGGTGGGAGAGGGGTCATAGAGACCGGTCCCTCTCTTCACAAAACTTCTTCAACATTTCTCAATTGTTTATATTAATATGTTTGACAACAACATAAATTTTATTAAAGTCATAAATAGTCGTTTTCAAATCCCAATTACTTGACTACCTACTGACCATTTTTTTTATAAAAATATGTTAATATTATTGTTTATTATAGCTTCTAATAATATATTATTATCCATAGATGGTGATCACTATCAATGCCAATCAGTTATTTGCTAATATGATTTAAATATTAATTATTAATTACACATACTTACTAGATATCAAAGTATCTATATATTTTGTTTGTTTAAATTAAAATATTTATTAATTAATATCTTCTCACCATCATATTCATATTCAAATTTTAAAACTTAATCTCAGCGTATTATTTTTTGGCTACCCACCTCCTTCAAAAAAAATGTAATAAATAGTAATAATAAAAATATCTACATACAGCCTATTCACACATCGTATTCATTCAATAACTATTAGTACTCACTTGATAATAATTAATATATTTAAGTAAAAAAAAAATAATAAATAATTAATAATTAATCTTAAAAAAGTAAGTTTATTAGCATAAACTTCTGTAAAAATAAAGAAATGAACGTTCGTTTTATGGGAAAAAAAAAAATTAAAAAAAAAAGTGAGAACTAAACAAGAATTTTCAAACATGTAGGTCTTATATTATGAAGTAATTAATAAATTAATTTAATAGATTCTGTCTCATATAAGAGTAACTTTGGGCGGCTACCATCGGTGTGTTCGCCAAGAGATACATTCTCGGGAGTGTCACGCAGTCACTTATTCCTGATTTTATAGTTTAATATTCTAAAACAATAGTATAGTTATTAACTTGCATTTTTCCAAGATTAAGTAACATTTTAAACAATAGCAATTGACGATTAAAACCGATTTATTGCTTGGCGAGGTCTGACCAAACCAGACGAAAATCAGTCGCCAGTCGGAGTTACTATTATACGAGACAAGATTTTTTTTTCATAAATAAATTATCACAAATTTAAAAATAAAAAAATAATTTTGTTCTCTGAAATATTAATATAAAAAGTATTAAAAGTATTAAATAAAAAATAATACCTGTTTAACAATAAATTATAAAAATGTAAATATCTCGAAAAGAGTAGGCCTTTGAAACGTAGATCAAGTCACAGTATACACAGAGTCAAAATAATTGAGTGCCTACTCTATTATATTTAAATATTATAAAAGTATATTTGCTACTTTCAGGGGTGTATTGACTTAAATATAAAATTATTTATATCCCTTATATAAATATTGTTGAATTTTAGAATTTAAATATAATTATTTAGGTATTGTAGACATTTGAGTTTATATGATATATGTTTGAGTTTTCTTAGAAAGAATCTTTCTTAAGTGTTAAGTTAACCGTTTAAACTTATAACAGTATTAAAAATAAACTATTTTATACCCGCTTTAAATGTTCCTGTTTTTGTATTTTTTTTCTATTTTATTAGAACAAACAAAACAATGTTGTTACTATGTAAATGTCATTCGTCACGCAAACTAGTACTTGGAAATTCTTTAATTTTACATATCAAATTAGTATGATATGTATAACAACCCCATTGACGGTATGCTTACGAATCATAAATACAAACAATCCAAAAACTTAAAAATATACAATTTCATTAGATAAATTAATATCTATAATTACACATGTATCTGAAATATTTAAGTTCAGTTTTACAAAAAAATTGAAATATTACAATTTTTTGGAACAATAACGATTATAAATACCCACCCCCCCCCACCCTCACAGAGAACATAATCCCTGTACGAATGTGCCACTGATAATGTGTATCGAAAAACATGAAATTTAGTTTATCTTAAAATGGATTTCATTGGCCATAAAATAAATTACGTTGTGTTTTCTACTCTTAATTTATTAGGTAGGAAAATCGGAAAATACGTTTCCTCGGCGGATCATACGGTACGTTGTATACACAACTACCTATGTACAACTCTATGTGTACCGACTTCTATTCGGTTAGGGATATATGTGTGTTGCTGGTAATCAACATTCAATAGGTAGCAATATACTACCATCGTACAGTCAATATGGTGCTACTTTTCCTTAGGTACCTGTACTAAATAACCGTAGCGATTTAAGGTTTAGTTTTTAGACGATCCGTTACTGCTAAAATTAACGAATATAGATTATTTATACCTTTCTTTTATGCCATACGCGGTTTTGTAACTTTTGTGCGGTATACACACGCTCTTACTCTATGCGTGACTTAATATATATATATATATATATTACCGTTCTAAATTCTGAACGATGAATTATATTGTATATGATTACCGTCGTCGTCTTTTATAATGCGCACCTTTTCATTTTATATCGCGATGGTTTATATCTCACCTGTTCGAAAAAAAAGTATCACACGATTCTCTGTTTTTTTTTTTTTTTTTTTAATAAATTTATAACACTTGCGTAGTGCACGACGTGTGTCGATAATCTATGGGTGTCAAACGCAAAATAGATGAACTCGGCGAGGATAATAATAATAATATCAACTATATGCATATAAGATGTATCTATTGTACTCGCACGTATATATTATTATTATTATTATGATATAATATAAGACGTCGAAAGTTAAGCTGGCTCAAGCGCAGACATGACAGAAAATGAAACATTGTATTACATGCAACTGATGGCCTTTAAGTATAAATTATACGATCGATAGTGATTTCAGTTAAAACGTGGACTTTAAATTTACTTAGCATTTTTTTTCCTTCGTTACCTGTTTACAAAATATTTTATCCCGATAGAATTTACTTCACAAAAGAGATGGGTAAACTTTATTATCCCCAAATATTTGAGTGTAGGTAAATCTATGTTAAAATGTACATTTTCGTTAATCACTTTTGATAATATTAATTTATAACGAGTACTTGATATTGAAATGTTTATTAATTTTATTTTTATTTAAATTTTATATCATTTTTTTTTATTTATTCGTCATATTACTATAACTTCTAATATTTCGGTTTTTAGTAATTAATACAGTCCTGAGTACTTGATAATAATATTATAATTTGTGTTAGAATATAATTTTATCTATTGTAATAGGAAAATTGAGTATTAGACGGTAATACAATGTAAAAGAACAAGTTTCCTTTGATTTTTTTTTTCTTGGAACTAATGTATTATTATTTAATATTATATCTTATTTATATGATCAATTACTTTAAATGTATTCTAATGTAAAAATACAATAATTGCCAACGTTGTTTCTGGACTTCCATTTATTTTACCTGCATATATTCTTAAGCACATAGATAATTCATTTGTGGAACATAAAAAACAATTCAACCTGAGGCTACGAGTTGTGATATACCTTTATAATTTTTAAACAAACCAAGATGCTCATTCGGTTATTAAATCCATAACATCAAGTAGAAAATACAATTATTTGTTGGTTTATAATATAGTTTTAGATTGAAATATTTATAGTAAAATTAGGGAGTATATTATTATACTTGAAAAATTGATATATCTATAAGTTATAATGTTAGGCTTATTTTTCATCTTGACAACTGTTTAGACAACCGTCTTAAAACTATAAGAAAACGTGTAAGAGTATCCATAAAATTAATTACAAGAAATACAATTTTCCACAATATTGAATGTTGGTAATAATTTTCGAGTAATTTATATTGTAAAAATATTACTGAATCCTTGAAAATGTTTAAAGCAGGTAACCGTTCTGCTGAATAATAGCTGTTGAGTATTTTCAGTAAATCACTGTAATTTATGTGTTAAATCTGAATTCAATGATCAATATATTAAACCATTGCATACAAAAATGATTCTTAAAGACGACGGTCTCTTAGCTAATAATTCTATGTATATGTTTACTTGATATTATGTTTTTTCTATTGATTCTAAAAGTAATATATTTTATTATTAGTACTAAGGAGGAAGGCTGATTTAATTGTTGCCGAAAATGCCTTAATTATATTTTTGATATACATACCAAAGGTTTGCAAATATAAACTTCATACCATCGTAAACCAATTTTTTTTTTTTTGGACTGACCACAAGATTCCTAAACTATTGTCTTAATAATAATATTAAAATCTTAACAAATGTTTGTATTTTTTATTTGGTTTTTCCTGATTAATTTAAAATTTACTAAGAATTTACAATTTTGACCTCCTTAATACAAAAGTGCCAACAAAATCCAATTTTCTAGCAGAAACTTCTTTCAAAGTTGATTATCAAAACATTTTTTGTACTAGAAAAAGTGTATTCAGACACAAAAATAAAAAAAATTATAATACTCATCATTTTAAAATAAATTCATTCATCTTTCCGTTCAAAATCTAAAACTGTTAAATTTTTTAAATTCACATACCATAGACTTTTTTCTAAATAAAATGAGCATAAAGAGTATTAATGGAATTCTACATTTAAAAGCTAACTTACAAATGAAGAATTACAAAGTAATTCATTTCTCATGAAAAGTTAACATTATAATTTTAATGAGTAGTTTATTTAGTTTCGGAAACTGTCTAAACCTATCGGAACAAACCGTTACAGTTTGATTGATTATTTTATTTTCTTATATAATTGAATTGTATTATATTTTTTTGCCAGGCAGAAATGAGTGACCAACGCCCAACATAAATAAGATTAATTAAAATGTTACATTCAATAATATACAAAATTATTTATTAAAACCTTTAAGACATACAAATTATGCCCTGGTAAAAAAATGATATTTTGAAAGGCAAATATTATGCATATTATGTAAGAATGAAAAATTAAATATTTTAAACATAATAATATTATATTGAATTAAATTAATTAAATTAGTGAAATTATTTCTATGCATGTGTTTTTATTTTTATTTCTTAACGACCAATTTTCTAGTTTTAATTTATGACAAACATTATGTAATATATTATACTATTGATATACTATTTTTTTTTATAGTATATCAACATAAAGTAAAATATTATAGTGGTATTACAACCAGATATATAGTAAAATAGTGAAAATCAGTGAAAAATGTTAGAATAAATTATTTTTATTGTATTTTTTTTTTTTTTTTTGAAAAAGTAGAATTTTTTGAATTTTATAATGACATGATGAATATATCATACATTTTAGTTGTGGCAAAAACTGATATTCTTTAAATATAAAAGGTGCAAAAAAAGGTTAATTATTATTCACGGCGTTGTCTTAAAGCCGGATAAAAGTATAAATTGTATAGAAATGAAAAGTAATTACTATGTTTAACCGTTTAGGTAACAAAAGATGATTTTTTTATTGCACAATTAAAAATATATTTTATTATACTTATTCAGAGGAATAAAAACTTTAGTTCCATCATATTATACTTCGAAACAAAATATAAAGCAGATCCTATACAGATTGTATTGACTGTCGAAATTTATATGAAACATAAAGAGCACTGATATGGTGTTTCTGTAATTTGTGCATAGCTGACATCAATAGCATTTTTTCTCCTTAAATAAATATAATCTATTACAAGTCTTTTCGAATTCCTAACCCGTGTTAACAGGTACATTTCGAATAATATTCCTCGGAAAACGGTTGTAAGGCGTGTTGTAGGTAGGTAATAGGTATATATCAAATTTTCCACAAGACTCACAAAAGTTGTTTAACCTACATTTACCATGTGATATCATGCAGTTTGTATTTTATCGTTGCGGTTTTCTTTTGTAAATTTTATAATTTTAAAATATAGTAGGTAACATTTTATTATTTTTGCTGGTGTTTAAAATTTTGCAACTCTCATATAATATATTTTAATTATTTGAAACAAAAATGTAATTATGTAGACATTTTTCGAGCGAAACTAATTTATCTGAGCAAAAATAAAACTTAGCGTGCTACTTGATATTTTCTCTACTGCACATAAAAGCATATTTTTTTTTTACTTTTGACGCCCCAAACTACTAAACTACTAACTTGATTCACTTTCCTACAGCAGAAAAAAACTGAAGTAAAAAATTAAATCATTTTTATCGCCCCGAAAGATGATGAAAGACATAAAAAAACCACGTTATTGTAAAATCAATGCGTTCATCGGTCCGCCCAGAATCTGTATTATAATTTTCAATAATATAATACCATTGATTATTAATAAAAATCAGTGATAATACGTATCTACACAAAACGTAGAAAGGTAAGGTTACTTTTTTGTGTAATCAAGTAATATTTAATAAAATATAAATAAACATTTTTATATTGAAAACAACACATAGAATTTAATGGATGCTAAAAATTGGAATACCTTACTCTCTCTCTTATCATCCTAAGTCGATGAGTGACTCAATATTTAAACATCACTGACAGGCCTCTAAAATCGGTTCGCACTTGGGCTTCAAATAATGCGATGTCGACGAAACACTGGCTGCCTGTCAGGATGACTTCAAATCAAATCTCCTCATCATAACACTACAACGGAAATATGCGCGTCTTACAAATTAAAATTTTTTTTTTTTCGAAATCGTTACATCAACAACGCGAGTGACAGTCAATTTTCAGTCGCCAAGCACCATACAAAATAATATTTACATAGGTAGTTGGAATACTA
Organism: Pentalonia nigronervosa; assembly: GCA_014851325.1. Lineage (NCBI taxonomy): Eukaryota > Metazoa > Arthropoda > Insecta > Hemiptera > Aphididae > Pentalonia > Pentalonia nigronervosa. Next base: position 29,002 of record JACXSJ010001449.1, read on the forward strand.
ATTATGGTCGCCGATGAACCCACCAAACTAATATAAAACGATATTATATTATGTACGCGAAACGGCAATGTCGAGTAAACTTTTAAAGTTTTAACCGTCGCTATTTCGTATTTACGCTGCACCTACCCGTTATTATTGTAATAATATTAAATGAATCATTGCGGAAGTATTTTATGGCTTTACGGTGACGATCGTACATATTATACCATTATTATATCTATAACCACGCTATGTGTCTAATCTCGTATTTATCTGCCGTGTACGCGTTACGCGCGCATGTAAATGTGTTAGAGGTATAATGCGTTTTATACGTTTCTTGAAATTTAATAAAAATTTCAGAGTTTAACGTTTCGAAATAATGTAACGTTTTGTATGCATATATATATAGCGTATATAGGCATGTATGTATATAGTGTTAAATATATAATGCACAATGAAGTAGGTAGATTTTAAAATTTATTGCGTAAAGCCAACTAAAAATAAGTAATTAACTCAAGCCACCTTCCCCGCTGTCGCCTTCACATCGTTGTATATATGATATTATGTACCTTCGCACGCCGCCGCCGCCGCTCAGAAAAGCGTAATTTAAGGTAGCCTACCATTATGTTATTATTATAAAGCGAAAAACAATGTACCTTTTCTACTCGGTCTCATTGTTGTATGGATTTCTGCACAAACGTCGATGCAAGTGTGTGCCGGGCAGTAAACAATAATACGTATTATATAATGCGACTCTTTTCCGTCAGGCTTGATGTTTTTTGTTTTTTTTTTCACGAGTCGTTTTTACACGACATTCGTCTGCCAAATCGCCGTGAACTCTCCACCAACCGCTTGTATGGTCCATAACGCGCGTAGTGAAATAATATTTATTAATTTAACTTAATTTTTGAGAAATTTCAAGACATTTTTGAAATGTATGTAATTATAAAATTACATATTTTTTTAAAAGTACGACTTGAATTTATTTATTGCTATTAGTCATTAGACATTGCCACATTGGTATAGTTAAAATCAAAAATATTTTTTATAAGTTTGACTCAATTCATTTTTATATTCTTTATTGTTATTCTAAATATTTTTCATAAAATTTCCGGCAACCAGAAATTTCCATTTTAAAAATTTCTAAAACGGAAATTTCCCATTTACTTCTCTAATGTCGTGTAAACTCGCGGGGGACACGATATCGTAGCGTTTTCCGTTTGCATCGAAATAACTAGGTACTTTGATTGCCGTCGTCGGTTCGCGGGGTGCCATTTTTCGGCGATTTCGTGTGACCTCGTTCGCGAGCGTTTTCGAGTTAATAACCCATCGCCGCAAAATAATATTAGCCGCTTTAAAGTCAACAAGCTTACGAGCAATATGACTTACGGGAAAAGTTTAATTACAGCGACTTAAACTAACGGAACCGTTAACGTGTATGATTTCATAATGAACTCGAGTGAGCCGCAAACTCGGTATCGACAAACACGTACAACGACGTGTCCGACGTCGGTCGATTCATGTCGTCTTGTCGTCGAAAGCTTCGTGGAAAGCTTCGCCGAACTTTGCACACTTCGGTCGGAATAAGTTAACCGGATAATATATAAGAAGTGTGTGCGGTGAACAGTTTCTATTTTTCGCTCAAGATTTTTAGGTCATGTTCGCCGCCAACGCACACGTAAAACAGCCGTGGGCGGTAATTATACGTTATTTTGAGTTGGTGTAATTCAATTCGGACACCGATGTCTGTATACATTAGCACCTATGCGTTCATATTATAAAAAAAAATAGTATCGATAAATAGCACGTTCCATGGGCCCCGCAGCGGAAATACGCGCAAGCGCTTAATTGATTTTAAAACCGAAACGTATACCATATCGTTTTTTTTTTTTTTTTGGCCATCTAAATATTATTATTATTAAACGTAGGTACGCGAAGAAGCACGTTCAATATATTTCTATTATTATTATTGTTGTTATTATTACCATTGTTATTATCATTACCACGGACATGACGCATACGTGTTACACGCGCCATATAATTGGTTATTAAACGGATTGCGTTTGGTTAATTTGCCGGTTGCAGTGTTGCGGGGCGGTGCCTGTCAAAATATTATAATATTCGAATCCAGTCTGTGCGGGGCACGCGAGTTCGTGCACACGTTTTACGTGTTTGGGTTACAATATTATATTATGCTGGCGACAGAGTGTTGTACGTCATAATAATATTATAAAATAATTATTATGGCTGCGATTTCGGTGCAACGATTTTCGTTGTTTTCCAAAGGCATTAATTAGCAATGCGATAATTTGCAACGCGTTCCTATAATTATTACATTGCAGTTTATCGGATATGGTAAACGACAAACGTACAATATTATTTTGTTTCTCACGTTTCGAGTATTTCGAAGATTTAAGACGGTATATTATTTTTATTTTTACATCAAAATTTTATATTTTCAAACTATTTTACTCGACAGTTTTACACGACTAAACGATTTTAAATCGTAGGTAGGTACAAGTAATTTAACATTTTCTCAATAGCGTATTTAATATGCCAAATTGTGTGCACATGTGCAAGTTCGACTTGCAAGTTAGAAACGTAATAATGTAAACGATTTCTAAGTAATAGCATATTGAATCGAACAGTTTGGTAATCATTCGTACGTCATCAAAGTAATTATTGAACTTACGTTACCCCAAGCTTAGGATACATACTCTATAGCTGTACATGGCCAATTCAATTTTATTCGTAAAACAGTATTCAGAATTTCGTGTGCACCATTCTAATTGATTGTTTTCGAATGTGTTATTCGTTTTGAAATTATCAAAAACAAAAAAATGTGTACCACATTATATGATGCAGGTGTTTTGTTTGTTCTGAGCTCTTAGATTTAGAACTTATTTTATTTTCAGAAAATAATGTTTTCTCATTTTCCTGGGAATCGATGTGATATAAATATAAATTATACCTTAATTTATATGGTGCACATGAAATTCTATGGGAATGAAACATTGGTCGGCAAACAGTCGACATGTGTGAGGTCCGGCTAAACACAGCCCACAGCAGTTAGCCAAACGTCATTGTAGCCGAAATCCATGTGATTATTACTGTGGTTGGTGTCGATAGATGGCTAGATAGGTACATGTATTTAAGATATTTATTTATAATGACGCACGTGCGTTTGAGATTTTTGCGATATATAGCAAATCTCGAGAAAACGGTATTTTGGTGAATATTTAGATAATCCAACAATGTTATAATATAATGAATATAATATTTTCATCTTAATAAACGACCCGAATATATCATTTCGCCCAAAAGTATTGATTTTTGTTTTGATAAAAGAAATAAACAATTTTTAATAAATTGTTTTAGAATATGTTTAATACTATATTGTTATGGTATTAAGTAATATATTTTGACTGTAATTGAAACAAATATTAAAAAAAAATTACTTTTCTCTTTCTATAATACAATTTATACCTATTTATGGATTTTATTTTATTTTTTGTGCTCATGGGATAAATTTTAAAAACACATTCAATTATTGCTGTTTATTTTTGTTTGTTTTGCATAAATTGTATTTGATCAACTAGACATTTCTATAAAATATATAGGTATATTGATGGATGCCACTTATAAAAATGACTTTGTAAATAAATTATATTCATATGAACTCACATACTTTTTATTATATGTTTTTTTTAATAAACAAACAGAAAAGTTGATACTTCTATTTATCAACTACACGAATACCATTGCGACGAAAAAACCCACACGCTAACATCGTATTTTTTATCCGACAATATTATTTTAAATTTATTCTTGTTAAGACACTAAGCTAAAGTTATTTAACCTCACTGCAGCCTATTTTATAAAAATCAAATACATTGTAATAATATATATACTATATGTGGGTTATAGTTTTGCAATCAATCGCAGAACACTTAAGTATTTTGATTGATACCACAAGTATATTAATATCAAGACAATCTGTTAAGCGACAGATTTTTGACCGAAATTAAAATAATACTGACCTATACAATTTCCAAGCTGAATCAAAAAATCTCCGACAATCACATTTTGGAACCGAAACAATTCGGTCCGTGGTTGAAAATACTTACACGTCTTATGCCAGTCGGGTTGGGTTTGCGTCTCACCATTTTGTTTTTATATACGGCTATATAGTTTTTTGGAACCTCGAACTTAATATTGAATATTTCATGTTGAAATAATATTTGCCATTACAATAATACTAGATACTGAGAACTTTTTGATTTCTCGAACTCTCTTCTGTTCCCCTCTCGAGCTCCGATATAACGAAAGTTGAGTGTATACTTAAAAAAAAATGGCTAACTTACTTAGATGTGGTATATACAGCTGCATATGAATTGCGTTCCAGATATAAATATTGAGATTAGTAACATACGTATTGCGTCCCACTCAGCAGTATTATTTGTTTAGCTATCTGTCGAATTAAAATTATGTAGATTATTTAATATATTGTTTAATATGCCGGAGTTGGTGGAGTCTAATACAAGCTCTAGGTTTGAGTAATAAATATAAACCAAAATCAGAGATAAGTAACTACTTCAAAATATTTTTTGGTCTTCTCTTTTTGAAACCCGAAGATGTAAAAAACTGTTTTACCTACGATATAGTACCACTTTTAGTACAAAATGAAAAAGAACAAACATTAACAGATTAAATTTTAAATACATATATATCCCCCGATTGCGACTTTCCTCCTTCTTTATGAGCAATTCAGGTTAAATTACACGGACAACAATTAGCAGTGAAGTTTTCCATTAAAAATTTAACGATATGTTTTATTCTGCTCATCCAAATATCTACAAATTTATTGATGTATTTAAAAACGTACAAAAAAATACTTACATCAAAATTCGGAGTAGTTGTCAAATAAAGAAAATCAGACGTGAAACATACGAAAAACGAGAATTTTTAAGAAAACAAAAGATTAATACGATTTAACATTTTACTATAATAATATAATATAACCTATAATCTTCTTTATATATATATTTTTTTTTTTTTTATTATAATTAGTTCATAAATTAACGACGAAAACAATATTCTTAACCTACCTTTTGCAATATAATATTTAAATTTGCTGCTGATATTGGTAAGCCTGTATCAAATAGGAAGGAAATTTGTTTATTTACATCAGACGAAATTATTAGTGTAATCATTAAATGTCGTCGGGACGTAATTCGTATGAAAAAGGGATCCAGGGACGTAATTCGTTTGCTGCGGTATCTACGGCATAGGCACCTATATCGCGGGATGGTAATAATCGTATTCGTTATATACGTCACTGAAGGTCTTTTTGTTGTTTTTTTTGCCGTTGTAGGTATCCTGGGTCAGACACCGGGACATTCACTTGCTGACCGTCGGCCGGTACACGTATACCGGCGACCAGCGTTTCCGGTCTATCAATCAACCGCCCAGCGAAGACTGGACGCTCCAGATCAAGTATCCGCAGATCAGAGACTCGGGTATCTACGAATGCCAGATATCCACCACGCCGCACATCAGCCAATACATTCATCTCCAAGTCGTCGGTGAGTGCAACCTCTCATCACTATATATATATATATATATATATATATATACAATAGTATACCACCACCGTATCGGCCGTACAATGCAATATTCTTGTTGTATTATAATTGTATATTATTGTTAAGGCAGGAATTTCGATGGACTCTGCATTCTTTTCCGAAGAAAAAAAAGATTTTTCTTTTTCTTCTTTTTAGCTACGCCATGATCGTTTTATAACATATACGTTTCGTCTATTTTTGAATCAGAATAAGAAGTTTTTATTTTGCATTTTTTGGGGTATTTTATGATTTTTTTGGGAATTTTCGGAGTTTATGAAGCCAAAATATGAATTCGAAATTGTATTTTAAAACTTTTTATGGTTTTTAAATAAATTTAACAAACTCTAAGTAGATTCTTGTTTTAAATTATTAAAAATATGTATGAAAATAATTGTTTTTCAGATTAAAAAAGTTAAAAATTATCAGTTATGTCTGTGAAATTCTTTTACAGTCCTTTATAAGTTATATAATAATTTATCAATTATCATTTATATCAAATTTACTAAAAATAAAAATATATTTTAGTGCATTATTTAGAATGTTTAGGTTATAACAGCATTTTTTGGGGGGGAATTTTTTGGTTTTTTAGAGCATTTAAGTACCAACACTAATTTTTATGCATCGATTGACAATTACCCTTACCCATGATTTCGAATTCCACTGGACAACTATACGTAGATAAAATGCGGCTACACGCGGAAATCCGATAAAAATCGTTCCCTCTGATATTTTTGCAGACGTCTTAGAGAAATTCTCAAGTGAATATTTTTATTATTATTATATACAGGTAGCGTTGGGATTTACCATATTATAATATTCACTCTTTCCGAAAATGAAAAAAATTTGATTTAAATTTTTTAATTAAAAGCCACAGAAAAGAGCGAAAAAATGTTCGAATATTATTATTCTTATCGCAAATAAAATAAAATTTAATTTCGCGGTCTAACGCAGTGACTTTTTTTATTGTTTTTTTTTTCGCCTCCCGTATTACAAACACTCGTAATGTTCCTTGTTCATTTTAATACGATTTTACAGGGTTTTTTTTTTTTAATAGAATACCCTGTTCGGAACAATATCATATTACGACTAGGTTATTCAAATTTTATAATATATATTAAAGACCGAAATTCTGTAAGACCTCAACCATCTGTTTTCTTTTTAATCGCGTTAATGAAATCTTATCGAACCGTGTTTTACAGTTACCAACAAATAAATAAACAGCTGTTATCATTTTGGAATTATATTTTTTTCCGTTTTAATTTCCTTTACAAAATCCAATAATAAACACGCTCTTTTTATCGTTTATAACGTTTTCTAAATTTTAGCGTTTTTGCATAATACGATAATTTAATATACACCACAAACAAATTATGATTATAATTAGATTTAGCATGAGATTTTCCTATAAATTGTCATGAAATATATTTAACGAGTACTCATATTACTGTAGTGTAAAAACATTCAATTATTTTGTAATATACGTCAGTTAGAGCTCATTGCTTTAATTTTAAAATGTTATTTTTTCAAATCAAAAGAAACATTTTGATTGTGTTATTAATTTAGTATAAATAAATCAACTGACAGCATTATAAAAAATACTGTAAACCCGAAGACTAATTTTTTGCAGATTTAATAAACCACTAAAATAGAGATTAAGTATATTTAATTAAAAATTACAACGAATGAAAGCTATTTTATAATTAAAACAGTTTAATTTTCAATAAAAACAATTTTGTGTTCTAAAATACAAAAAAAAAAATAATTATAAAAATAATATAAAATTTTAATTTAATTATAAAAATAGTATTTTTTTTTTTTTTTTATTAATATTTTGGAAGTTTAATAAATTGTATGATGTTTAATATTTATCTTTGATTTAATTTTAATTCTCTTTGATCCATTGATCCACTATAATTATTATTACTATCAAAGTATGAGAACAGCAGGTCATTTTATGAATAAAATATGCAGATTCTATGTATACGTGTATGTTTCATTTTATGGTGATTTTCAAGTGTCTGAAGGTAATATTGATCCTGCCATCAGCAATTGCGTTAAAAGCCATACCGTGTTTTTGACTTCACAGGAGTAGATTGTAACCAAGGAATTTTAACCCATTTATAGATAATTGAAAAATAAAATAAAAAATAAAAATTCATCAAAGTTACAATTCACTAAAACTAACAAACATGAAAGGACTCTGTTGAAAAATATAAATATTTAATGATTAAAATAAAAACAATATTCCTATAGCATTGATTCTGTTACCTGTTTGAATCGTTTATAGTACAAAACAATATACAGAAATTGTATAATTAAAAGAGTATTATTGAATTAAATTATTAAATATATTAGCTATTTATATCATTATAATACAATCCTTAATTGATCAAAAATGTATGAAACACATTAGTATAATAAATAATTCATTTTAATGTTTTTCAACAAGTAAAGTTGAATTGACTAATTACAGATAATTGTGTAAATGTAAATTATCGTAAAAATAAATATGAACATAAAATAAAACCAGTGTAAATTGAATAACAGATGTCAAACATTTTAAACTTTCTTGGTTTTACTAAACAATAAACATCAGATCTGAAGTTTTTGAATAAATATATAGTTAAGACGCTTTTACATTAACTAAAAAAATACTTGTACAACGCAATCGTATTTTTTTGAATCCATCGTACATTCATAGAAATTAAAATCTAATGTAAGTACATTATTCATTTTTAATTCAGCTATAATTCATTTTGGTGTTTACCCACTGTATCATCATTTTTTTATTTATAAACAATTTTCAATAATCTAAAATATTCGGGATAAAATGTTATGGAATGATTATTTTTACAATTTTATTTGAAACTTATGATTATCAAACCGTGCACAAAGTTCAGCTTTTATCTTGTGATTATATTTCGTTAAAGAATTCACTGTTCCTATCGACTATTATTATTATTAGACTTGATATTTTAGCTGGTATATAAAATTCAAATTCTTTGACGTTTTCCTTTGGGTTTTTCATCCATTAAAAATCAAAATATTATTTCATTGCGTTTATCCAACACTATGTGTTGAACACTATATTATATATTATATGTTCAACGTGCGTCTCATCATTATAATATAACGTAAGTATAACGTAAGTTCGGTTCGTATACCATGAAACATTATAATATTTTAAGTCATTATTTCAATATTTCATGATATTCCGTGTACGCTGTACTATATATTTAACCATGTTTATTCGAACTAAATAATACATTTATATATTACATGTATTATGTATACAAAAGCCACTGATAAATAATAATATATTTTAATACAATATCTGGCGTTGGTGTTAGCTGAAAATTTTATTATTCTCCGATTGCGTGTGAATATTAAAACGTAGGTAACTCTTCATGTCTATTATACATTTATCTGGCTCAATTTGAAATTGATTGGTAAGGAATTTGCCGTTATTGATAAGAGCGTTCAAATTGGAATTTATTTAAAATATAGCGTAAGTGCTTACTCTGTATCCACAAAACAATATGATTTTCTATACGAAAAGAAAAATCTAACAGGTAGGTAATTAAATAATAAGAAAACAGGTAGGTATATGCAATATGCATTCTTCTGATAATATTTTTAAAACTCGATGGATAAAACCGCATATTTCTTTCTAAAATGCGTATGCAATTTTATCATTGTCTAATTATTATTAATTATAGTTTGTAGTTTATATAATAAAGATAATATATTTTCTATGGTGTTTATTGTACAGTATAATGATAATAATATTAGTTTCAACAGTATCCAGATGGCATTAGCTAATGTAACATGTGTTGGCTATTGTTGACATAAATTTTTAAATAATAATATATTCACGGTCGCTAATGTTATAATACAATATGATATTATATTGTTTTAAAATATGAATTACAATTTATGACCTTACTCAATCGATAAACGGGATTTTATATAAAAAACTTCACTGATTAGTTTTACAATAGCTCAAAAACCGGTTTATGATTTTATTTGAAATAATATATAATCATTTATAAAGTCTATTGTGTAATATTAAGGGGACGGATGATATGACGGAGATAACACATATTATATACTGAATATTATAATATTCTAATGAATATTTTATTTTAGTTTCCGAATTTAACACGAATTTTTGGATTTCAAAATCATAAATTTGTTTTAAATGTGGATTTAAACTATTCGTATAAGTCACACATGAATTCCTTTAGTACGCACTTACTATGAGTGAAGGAATATTTACATTATCTACATAGACAATAATATTACTATCGATTTCATAACAATATGAACGATATGGAATCGATTTCATGCTATTTGAAAGAACGTAATATTATGATATTATAAACTACCTACTTAGCAAATCATGGCGTATATTTTAAGGTATTTACGGTACAGTCAAGATATAATATCGACGCACTCATTTGTTTTCTCTCTCTCTCTCTCTCTCTCTCTCTCTCTCTTTCTCTCCCTCTAACTCACACGCATTATATAACAAATTCATGTTCGGCAGAACGAACCCAATGTTGTTACTTTTAATATTATAGTAAATTCATCTATTGTCAAAACTTTAAGCTAAGCATATTACCTGTATTACTACGTTTGATATTTTATAAAATTTTAATTTTTATGCAAGTCACGAGCGTGTAAAAAATTTAAAAATTCATTTAAATCGCGTGAAAGCCAACGCTTCAGCTAAACAGTTAATATCTTAACTCAAATTTCTATAGTAAAAGGTGAACTCATTCTATCACTAAAAGTAACAAAACAAGTTTGGTTCTGCTAAACGTAATTTTTCCAGAAGATGCGCGTGGGTCAGAGAGAGAAAACAAATTATGATCTGACATCCTCTTAAATAAACAAATAAACGTTATCATTAAGTTGAAACCACGGTAAACCTAGGTATATCTTAGTATTTAGTTCGTTTTTTAATCTTCGCTAACTCGGCACGTACCGAGTTGTATACGATCGTCTTTAAGCCGTATAACTATTATTATTATTTGTTTTGATTATGATTTTGTGCACACAATTTATCCAAATATGAATTACAGACCCTTAGTTTTTATATATTTTTTTTTTCGTTCAACGAGAGTAAATTTATGTTTTCAATTTCTTTTCATACCTATACAAATAAATTTATCACCATATTTCCCGTAAAAAACAACGTTTTCTCTTGTTTGTCGCTATAATTGAATTTCGTAAAATCGTTTGCAACCGCTTCATAGGGTAATGCGCGTCGGAAACCCATGAGAAAGGATTTTCTATTATTTTAAATTCTAAATGCACCCTATGATTTATTCGTTTATTTATATAATGCATACAGAGCGGTTTTTTTACCATTTTAAAACAATGCGTTAATGTTTTTTTAGCTTGAATATATTTTCAATTTCTGATTTTATGTCATAAAAATGTTTAAAATTCTATTTATGATGATATAATATCAAATATCATGAGTATTGTACTGTTTTTTTTTTTTTTTTAAATATTAGGTACTTATGGAATTTTATGTCCAAAAACAGTGAATTCGGAATTTATAATGTGCATTTTAAATAAAACATCGAAACAAATATCTTTTTAAAGTTTTTATAATTAAACATTGGTTGGAAATAAAATTAATTAATATTTGGTATAGGGCATATTATATATATATATATTTATAGCAAATTTAATTAATTTTAATTTAAGATTATCTTTAATATTTGTTTAATTAAACATTATCCGCATCTGGTACATGCAGATATGCAAATTTAGTAGCTTATTACAGGATCGTTAATGATAAAAATAAAAACTGCTAAAAGCGTATAGAAACGTGCTTATTACTTATTTCTTAAAAATTATCTTCTCGTTTCTATTATTGATATTGGTTGAACACACCATTAAGTAAAGATCTTCGTATTTTTTTTCCTTCAATCAAAGTTTTTCCTTCAAAGTTCAATCAAATAAAATTATACGACTACCATTCCGAGTAGGTACCTACACAGAATAATAAACAAACCATATGAGATCAATAATTGTAAAGAATTTGACTCACAATGCGTAATTTGTTTTTGATAGCTCGAATACATTTTATAATGACCAGAACTAATTATTTACATCCGTACGTAAGTACAGTTTAAGAGTATTAAAAATTCAAATAAGTTTAAACAATTGATTTTTGCACATGATGTGAGAGTTAAAAAACGATTTTCACAATGTTTTGATTACGATGCCGATGACAGTCAAACTCGGTTAACTTAATACCTTGATCTTTCTCCACGGTTCCTAGAACTCCATACTTAAGCAATTATGTTAAAAAAAAATCGTGTTTCAATTGAATAATTCATGAATAACTTGAAGTTTCAATTTTATTGAAATCACTGATAATATACAGATTATTACTGTACGTACATTAACCTACTATCGAAAATAAAGTCATTAATGTCATTGTTACTGTTATGTGGCTTATCTAACAGGTTTACCATTTGCTAATGACTCGTTACCCAACCATATAAGAATGAGATTTAAAAACCATGTTACATTTTAATGAACTGTATTTATATTTGATTTTATATTCTGATCAGAGTGATGATTGTATTGATTTTACAATGATGTGTGTTTTATTGTGTGTATACACGACAGTAAGTAATTGAAATAATGCTTCGATTTTCAACTTGGCGTCTTTTCTGGTGGCAAAATTAATCTAGCTGGTACATTTATGATGTCAAAATTGAAAATTCCATATTGTTTTCAAAAGTGTATGGAAAAACAGAAAAAAAAATAGGTAAAACAAATATTTTTACGCAAAATCAGTTTTTGAATAAATCGTTTTTGCTTTTTCGATTTAACACAAAAAAAAAAAAAAAAATTAACCATAAAAACATTAAATTTTCACTGAATGTTTATATTAGCATTTTCCATACATCACAATATTTTCAAAATATTTTGACTCTTTTTAAGCTATTTATATCTTTATAAGCATAAGAAATTTTAGATTTTTATAATTATTGTTAATCAAAATATTTGACATTTTAAAACAAAATTCCTTATATGTTATTCAATCTACTGTATTACTAATAGTAAAATAAATCATTTTGATTGTAATTATATCATAAAGTATACTTAGTTATATAGGCTGACGATCGTCTTTGCTCATAATCGTTTTTCGTATGTGATGATATAATATCATTTAAGTCAAATTTATCAGATCCATTAAAGTGACCCACACACAGTATTAGGGCCAGATAACAAAAAAAATCTTCTAGATAAATATAAAGATAACTACACTTTATTTTATCTAAGATACAAATAAAAAATAATCAAATCAAATTCATCTTACAAAAAGATAACAATATTTTATCCACATAAATTACAAATACTTATTAATTAAGCATATAAATATAGATAAAAATTTACTGATTATAAAAAAAAAAAATAACCTTTATGTACATAAGATTTAATGCAAACACAATAATTTGTAGACTATACTATATTACTTACAAGATGCGGTTGAAACAGAGAGAATAAAATTAAGACATTTTCAGATAATTCTGGAAAATTTTTACAAAAAAATTGATCTTGTGAATTTATCTAGATAAGTGAAATATTTAGCTAAAATAAATATTTAGATAATTTTGTGATTATTCAACTATGTAAGATGAAAGTTAAACAAATAATTATCTAAATAAATTTTTCTGGATGAGTCCTACACTGCCCACATAACACTTAATGTACATTCGAACGGTTTTAAATTGTTTACATTTTTTGTTGTATTTATGTAAGTAATAACAACATTAAAACGCGCATTATGTACTTTGTAGGTACTGAAACAACTCTTATTTCGAATAAAAATATCAGTTTTAATTTTATACTTTTGTTTAGAAATATCTAAGAGATATCTCGATTTTATCAGTCTAGTTTCTTACTCCCGTCAATTTTAAATTCATCGATTATACGTTCTTTGAACATTTGAATCTTTTTTCTTGAGTAAAACTGTTATCGACTGTGGCGCCGGACCGCAGTGCAGGTCCAAGAATTTCGTGTGAATACATTATGTATTATTTAAATTAAAAACACATGTATCCACTGCGTCTCGGGAAACCGCATATTATGATATTGTTATGATCTCCGTCTTCCGAGGAATTTAAGTTCGCGTAATACCACGAGAGCACACACTCGAACGGAAACACTTGAACGAATCCCGGACCTCGTGTTTGTCCTTAAAACGCGCGTCATATTATAGGTAATAAATACATACACATGCGGTTAGCCTAGCCAAATATTTTTTCGAACTCGAAATCGATGACCAGAGTACGCAACGGGTTCGGGATTAAACGCATTTTAAGGCTCGTCACTATGACGTCATCGATGAACGTATCCGATTCGACTCGACTGGAAAACAACCACCACACGATTCCATACGACGATTATTCGAGCAATCGAACGTCGTCACTATGATCGGTATAGCGCCTATTATAATGGGCACCTGCCAGCGAAATCGAATTCAAAAGTTATTCATATCGCCGGAACGCGCACGCCATATCGTCGTCGTTTGGGAGTTTTCCGAGTTCCCGAATTGACTTTTATTTAATGTCTCCGGTACGTCCGGTATAATGTATCCCCAGAGTGCGTCCCAAGAAAAAAATATTATATTATATTTTTGGCGTAGCCCGAGTGCGACCCGCGGTTCAATTAAGTTACCCCGCGGGGTGCACCACGAGATGACTATTATTATTTATTTCAACATTTTGGCTTAAACATTTTAAGTTTGAATAAGTGCACACATTTTCTATAATTTTTTTTAATTTTTTTTTCTATCTTCTATGACGTATAATTTAACATTTATTGAAAATGTTGAAAATTAACACGTATCTAACTGTGCTAGTCTAACAATGTGGTATTGCTTCACGCATCGGTTCACTATACTCACACATCTCGTTGACTTAAATGAGTCGTAGTCGTGTTCATTTATTATCGACGTTAAATTAAAAAGCGGTTTTTCCATTATTGTCACAGTTATTGTCGTAATTGCTATGATCATAGTCTATATCGTCGGTTCTGTCTTGGTTTTGGCTTTAGAACGATCGACACACTCAGGCTATTCAATAAAATAATTTGTCAACTGTGGACGCACTCGGATTATGAAAATGGTCAAAATTAAAAACGAGACATCCCCTTCGTCGACGGACAAATTATAGATAATAAACAGTAGGTAATTGGAAAATAAACGTTTATTTTTTTAATTAATAATATAAATTCATAATTTATTATAGCATTGACTTATGAGAAATCTATGTCATAATCAAGATTTAAAAATATAATATATCTCTCCAATATGATATTCACGTAGTATTAATAATGATATTGTAATAATTTATCATATTATCTTCTGTTTTTACGGTCAGATACGCTGAACGCAACGCTTTACTCGAATCAATTTAGGCAGACCGGAAAGTAGTCATTAAAGCCACTGTCAAGTTGAAAGTCAATAGACTTCTGCTTGTAAATATACAGTCCACAAGTCATATGACCTTAATATATTGCGTTTCCATGCTAAAGTATCTAGTATTTTTTTAAAATTATTTTATTGATTATATTAAAATTGATTTCTACAAACAGAAAACATACTACCGTTATTGCTGAAGCCCATCTGAGTATTTTTTTCATTTAACCAGGTACTACGAAGTACGAATAAAATGTGCGTTCTTAGTTGAGCTTGATTTTAACACTATTGGAAATGTCTTTAAAAAAAAAGTCTGATTCCAATAATAATAAAATTTTGGTCGCGTGTAATTCCTTTCTGTTTTTTGTAAAACGATAAAAACGGTTTTGTAGAGCAAACGTCCAAATAATATTATTCGAAATTACGCACTGATCATTGTTGATTGGTCGCAGACAGGACTCGATGAAAAATATGTGTTCATAATTTTTTCATGTTTGGTAGAAACCCATCTGTATTAACCGTTTAAACTCGATCCATCCAGATTACTAAATGATGTTATAATATCATGGTAGATAGTAATAATAATGCCGTTGTAACGATTTAAGATATACGTATTATCTTAAATCGGGCTATCTGCTACCAAACTCGGATGAAGTAATTATAAATTTTAAAACAGAATATATTCCAATATTATTGAAGGTAAATAATACAACAAGTCAACACGATGCAATTAAAAAAATATCACGGTATAACGATTTATAGATTACTGAATCGTCATTTATATCGCACTCTGTGTTCAGTGAATTTGCTTAGGTTATATTAACACAGGATCGTTGAGTACGAACGTATATATTATTGGCATAGCTAGTAGTAGGGTTGGAATCACAAACTAAAGACAGTTTTTCTTTCATATATCCTTTAAAATTAGATTATAATTCGATTTACTATAGGTATAATAACCTACCTTATAGTTTATTCATAATACATTAATTATTTCAACTCGTACTCCACTACTCCTGTGATCTTCAAAAAGTTATCCTCAAGAACAGGGTTACTCAAGTGATAGTGTACTGTATAATATTATTAGTATTTCAAGCATTTAATAAACCTTTGTATAAGTTGCTTTATTGACTTCGAATGTGTTAGTTTATGAACGCAGGTCATAAGTTTCTAAGACCTGTAAAATATAACTTAGAAAACTTTATTTATATTGGCTCATCAACTCGGTTCGTGTAGTAGGAATAGCTAACCAACTACTCCTTAACTGGATAGGATTAGCTATAAATACCGACAGTCGCTTTGTTTTAAATAACGAAGGAGGTGTGTTGCAATAACAATATTATTCAACACAATAATAACTCAACTTATTTCTAAATTGTAGTTGTAGTATTAGTACAATATTGAAGAACGTTTATTTGGCGTATTTTTGAACAGTTATAACAGGGAAATTACAATAATTCTATAATAAACTAATAGAGCTTTTACGGACGTAATCATACTGTTTGATATTTGATTGTGTTTTTGATTTTAAAAGTATTTTAAATGATGAATTTAACAACGCCACGTTTCATTTTGTCGATATTTCGAGTTGTTACGATATTGAACTGGGGTGTCGATAAACAATAATATTATATGTTATATTATTACGTCTCGCAATATTCACTGAATAAGAAACAGCTAACAACAACTACGATTAAAGACTCTAACTCGAATATAATTGTTAAAATAAACTCACCTGTTACACGACGATGATTTTCTTGTGTATAGTTCGTATGCAAACAGCCAGGTACATACAAAAACTAAGAATTCGATTGATTGGTGCACCGTTTAGTCGTGAAAAAGTCCGTTTATACTGATCCAGAAGGGTTAAACTGACTTTTATTCTAACCTTTTAGACTGACAAGACTTAGACTGAGACCCCTTGTCCGAGTGACTATCTAGTAGGCAAGGTTAAAACATGAAAAATTGTAATTTTAAAATATAAACTGTTGATTAGGGTAAATTACTCAGTATCGCTGTGAGCCTGGTGACCCTAATTGGTAGAGTTATAAAAAAAATATGTTTGTATTAAATCAGCTTCAATAAATATTATTGCATCATTCGGAATCTTAGCATTTGGGAGTATATCAATTCTCAGAGCTGTTCACCCAAAATCTACATTGCTTCGTGAACATTTTAAATCGATACACAATTATGCGTATTTTCGTTCAAAATATTTATTTATCATATTATTACGAATCACGATTTACGATTATTGGTTGATAATATCAAAGTTATCAAAACAATATCTTAATAGCTTCAAACTACTAAAAAATAATCATTTACTGTATGAGGCAGAAATGCAAAATCATTATTTCAAAATTACATTGCTTTCAGTATTATAATAAAGTGTATTTGGTGATTTACATTTTCGGCAAAAACAAATAAACCATTAAATCTGAGTGAATAATAATTAATCGTGGTTTTTGTTTAGGCTGTTTGTAATTCTATCACCGGTGAGAGACCTATAACACTATACCGGATTCATCCGAACATCGATCTCCTCTTAAACTTTCGGTGTATTGGCTGCTGTCAAACATCCTGGCGAGAAGTTCCGTTTTCGCAAAAACTCACAAAAGTTATCATGTACGTCGACATAAACTCATCATTATATAATTATCGATATTATATCGGACTCTTATAATATTACGGAGATCTCTCGCCACACATTAGTATTCTAATCTTTTTGGGAATTCAATCAAACCAACTGGCCGCTACGAAGCCAAACGTTTTACTTCGATCCTAAATAATGTATTTTGCCACTCGGCAGTATTAGGGAAAATTATTACGTCGCCGACACGTACCACTGACTAGGTGTACTTTCCGTCAAATCGATTCGGACGTCCAATCAGAAATGAGACAATAAAATATACACCAACACACCTGTCTGACGCGGTTAAGCGTTGTCGAAAAACCGTTAACGGCGCCCGAAGGGATCCCTGGCCGGGAAATCGAGGTTATCAAAGCGGTTAGACCACGGTCCTCCACCACACGATCTTCGCGGCTCCACTATTATACTGCAGTTTTCCTCTTATTCCTCCCTCCCCGCTCTCGCGGACGAAAGCTCACACATCTCGAATTACGGCTATCCAGTTGTAAAGGGACGCCGCTGAGTCCCCGACCGTGTATTTAGAACCGTCATAAAAATTCGGAGTTTCCATAATTCCGGCGGAAAACCTAATCATTTATTTTATTTTTTTCAGTTTTTTTTATTCGGCAGATTTCAAGCATAATGTACTATATATAAAATTACATATTGTATATATATTGCTCTTTTAACGCCAGTGATAAAAAATGATTTTACAGTCGTGTTGGCGTAGAGATCTGTAACGTTCGAACGTACTAATCTAAACCTATGTTCAACAGGTATAACTTCTGATTAGGAATCATCTAGATAAATTCGTCTAGAAAATGATTTATTTGTTCTTCATCTTATCTAGATAAACAATTACATGTTATCTCAGTATTAATTTCTGCTAAATATTTTACTCATATAAATAAATTCATAAGATAAATTTTTTTGTAAACGTTTTTTAGAATTTCCGAAAATTTCTGAATTTTATTCTATTGTCTCAGACGCATCTTGTAAATAACATAACTCGGTTTGCAAAATATAATTACCCAAGTTATTCTTAATTTTATAGTTTTATTAAATGAATACTACATGTAATAAATTCAGACTTAAACAACCGTATTATACAGGCACAATATAAATAAAGATTATTTTTTTTGTAATCATTAAATTTTAGTTTATTTTTATATATTACTAAGGTAATTAAAGATTATCTGTAATTTATCTGGATAAAATATTTTTATCCTTTAGGAATATGAGCTTAATTTTTCTTACATTTTATTTACATATTTGATAAAATAATGTATAGTTTTCTTTATCTTTATCTTGATGATTTTTTTGTTATCTGGTCCTAACGCTGAACATGCATTTCGTACGAATACGCATGTCATTCGCGTTCTTCTGAAATCCTCATCATTAATTGACATCGTACCTTATATTTTTATTTCCATTATGTCAATCCAAATTATATGACTCCCTGTCTCCAATAATTATAGGGCGTTTAACTTTGATACATTACAGTGCGTAAGACGCGTAATTCTTCTTTAGTTTTCGTTCATTTGATTGGTCCAGATCGTTTATATGTTCACCCAGTTTAATTTAATTTAAATACATAGGCCTCTCTCAATATATTTTTTTCTTAAATTAGTCTAAATGCTCACTATAAAACCGCGTTATTAGATTGTACGTAAGAATGAGGATAAAATCAAATAAATAAAATTACTGTAATCAAATAATATACTAACATTCTTAGTGCACAGAATACATAATAATATATACGTGCTCAAACTTTATTTTTATGATATTTTAATTATTTTATTACACATAAGTTTGATTACCTACAGTTACCTTGTAGCAAGTAATAAGCTTTTAATAAATTATGTATAAATAAATGTACCTAATGTCATGTTTGATCAGATTTAACTTATCTGACATTCTGGCGACAGCAAAATATTAAATATAAATTAAATAATATATTAATTTTTAATATAACTTCACAGTATTGTAAGTACATATATTTTAACAAAATATTAACTTTCAACCAAATTTGTCTTACGATGATGTTTAACTAATTTTGGTACTGCTATGTTATCGACCGACCAAGAGTAAACCGTACTTTAAAGATACGTGAAAAATCAAAAATTTCACATGCCTATAAAAAGCTCAACAAGAGTAAATACATTTAGAGTATTGTATCATGTATAAGAAATTATAACATAATATTTGATGAAATTATAGGTATTTTTGAACTACAACAAAATACGTTTCTTTTGATAAGAAATTGTTATTTTATGCGTGAATATCCAATTTCATCAAAATTACAACTTTAGACGCCCATAAAAAATAAAAAATACTATTAGAATAAATTACGCTCAACTTTTATTTTTAATTCCAATAAAAACATATAAAAAAACTTGTATTAAATTTTCAAATCTTTGGTATGAATATTAAATATTTTGTGAGTTTCAACTACAAAATAATTAGTAAATATTCGCGATATTAAAAATAAATTTCCAAATTTTTAACTCTAATCACTTATAAAAAATTATTATGGATGGCTATTTTTGAACATTTTTAATTTGTAGTTATATGAACAACTTATGAAGAACTTTGCATTACATTTTCAATTTTTTTAAATGAGCCAAACATTTTTTATGAAAATTTATAGAAAAAAAAATTAACTTAAGTAAATTTAAAATATCTATATATTGCTCAAATAAGCGCTTATAAACATTTATTAAAAATTTAAAATATCTATTGTTTTTTTTTTTTATATATATTTTTAGTTATTTTAAAAACGAATGATGACGTTTTACTTTTGAGACCCTGCAAAGTACCAACTAAATTTAATTTTCTACAAATCAACACATTCATCACTCTGCTCGGGATCAAAAATAATTAAATATCAAATCAAAATATCTTAGTTGGATGTCTATATTCGGATACATCTGTTAAAATTAATGTAGTTAATTTTTTTTTTTTTATTATTTATATTAGATTAGTATTTTTTTAATATAAACTAAACCTACATTACATTTTAACAGATATTATACACAAGAATTATAGTAGACATCCAATTAAATTCACACATTTGTATATGTCACATGTATATTTTTAACATTTTTTTTTTTTTTTAATTTAATCAAGCAAAGAGTATAATAAGCACTAAATTATTGGTTTATTGATCTCATGATCGTGTGGTTTCTGATGGGCGGATCGATATAATTTTTTACAACCCGTGGTAGGGCGAAAACAGACTAGTACTTTAATTTTTGTACACACATTAACCCAGAAAATTAGCATGTCTACTGTTGGTCATGTAACGTATAAAAAGTACTGAAATAAATTTAATCGGTTTATCGTAAAAAAAGTATAATGAAATTACTTTATCGTGTATAATATAATATACGAAATGTTGTTTTACATATTTTCACATACCTACTTGAGTTTATTATAGAATAAAATCATTTTTTTTTTCATATTTCATAGTTAAAAATAGTAAGATTGACAAACATTATTGTTAGCAAAAGTCGTTGGTACCTAAGCACGCCAACAATGTAGAATCGTTGGCTACTACGCTAAAATACAATGGCAAAGGTAAACGCAATAGTAACAGATTTATGGGAAATATAAATGTGCAATTACTATTATATTGTTATTATCATCGCACATGACACAACGATAATTGGTTTAATGACTTTCGTGTCCACTGGGTGTTGTGTTTATGTCACAACGGTTGTGAACGATGAGAACTTCTCATTAAGAAGTTACCATTTGTTTTCAATTTTTAAACTATTATTATTGAATTTCTGTGCTCTTGGTAATATGTTTGAAATAATTGTCAAATTAGTCAAATCACCATGAAATAAATATTGCATGGCCAGATCAAAAGGCTTAAGAAATTCAGATTTTTCATAAGAGTGTTTTTAAAAGTTTGATTATTATTTATATTAAGTTTATGGTCGCCATAATTAAAACGCTATTTGTATAAAATATGACATGAACAATGTTTCTAAATCATTTTACCCTGAGCTTTTGGTTTTTGTAAGTTGATGCTCATTAAGTTTGAATAATCGGTTATTTTTAGTTCAGATTATACCGATTCAACATAAGAGCATATCAGACAGGGAAAGGATTTTATTAGGCGTTAAGACTTTGTGTATAATTTAAAATTTTAGCGAAACACTTTGTTTACCTATAAATCTAGTTATCGTTTCGATTAGTTTAATTTCTACTAGTAATAGATGATGATAATAATAATATACTATATTAATACGATTTAATGCTGGTGCATAAGTTAATAATTATTATAATCAAACAGTTGGGAATGAAAAAAAAAAATAATTTTAATTTTAATATTATGCTCTAAGACGAGTTTAGATATAAAAATCTTTATTTTTTTGTAGTGTATAAATTTATATTACAATTCACAACATTTTACACAATTGGAGAAAATTATTAAACTTATTATTTAACTCTTAAGTAAAGAAAACTCCAAACACAAATTGTTTTTCAAATAATATTTTGCATATTAATCGCACAATATTTGAATACAACACTATTCAGTATAATATAGTCAATAGAATTTCGATAGAATTTCGGAAATGTGCTGCCTGCCTATGACGTGATGTTCAAAAAGATAATTTGTAGTACGGCGCAATGTATAGGCAATATTTATACTTATATGTTTTTTTTTTTTTTAATTGTATTAATTCAAAGTTGACAATACTTAACACGAGTCCTTAGCTTAGCGGAATCTTGTAACCAGTATTTTTAAATAACAACCGAGAAAACAATAAAATGTTAAATCTGGCAGGCCATTCAATAAGTCGTGACACCCAATCCAATTATCCGGAAAATCCCAGTCTAACGTAATCCCTGATTGGCTTGACTGATGTTGTGCAAGATCGCCGTGGTAGAACAAACCGTCATGTCGGCATATATACCTTTTTTTCCATGTGGTTTTCAGCGTTTTGAAACTCATTGAATCACTAGTTGCCGAATAATGTATTTTGAAGAGAGCTACTACAACATCACTTATGACCATAAAGATTTTACCTTCAAATAACATTGATTCAATTAGGTGTTCAGAAAAATTAAAATAGAATCTATTTTTTGATATTTTGTTAATTTTCGAACATCCGTAAGAATAAAAATACCCTATAGAGAACAAAAATAAACCACCAGAATTATATGGAAATTAATATTACAGGTGTCTTTTTTTCAAGGTAACTGTACATAATTCAGAGAAACGTGATCTGAATCGCATCGCAAACATTTTATATTTCCATAAAAAATTAGGCCGTCAAAAAATATAAGAAATACGTGTTTTTCAGTAAGTTATTTTGACGTTTCACAAATTAAAAAAAAAACACTTAAACATGGCATTAAATGTACCACTGTAACTGCATTTATTATTTATTTTATTTCTTTGATTAAAAAATTTAATATTTAATTAAAAAAACATTAATTTTTTTCATTATTTTTCTTAGAAAAATACGATTAAATACATCAACCAATGTCAGAAATATTTATTGGAATTTCTTTTTATATAGTAAAAATCCCTTGCCTCGGTAAATTATGGTATTTAATATTTTTTTATAATTTACTTAATGAATAAATTGCAGATATATGCGGCGCATTTTTATAACACAAAATATCATTTGTTTTTATCAGCATTAGGTTTTATAGATTCTCGTCAGATAAGACATACAGTGCATGTATAACATGTATTTTAATTAATTGTATTTTATCATTTCAAATAAATACATAGGATCATCATATTATTATATCATCATGATACAAATTTAATTTTAATATAATATTGATTTAACTTACTTTTTAAAAATAAGATAGCTAATACCGAAGTATAAAATTATGCCATTATTAAAATATGATTATTAATTTACATTTTAATTTAATTTTCTCAAAAAAATGTCCTATTTAAATTATAAAATATCCATCCAAGATTCAATAACAAGAGCTTAAAATATTCATAATAACCATTATTCACCTGAAACGATGATAAAAAAAAATCAATTTATCCCCAAAAGAAAATAGTATTATAATAAAGATCAATAGAAAAAATTCAGAACGCAAAAAATCCGTTCTTTTTCAATGTATAATGATAATAAATTGGAAAAAATTATCGTTGAGTTTTCAATAGACCTTTTATGTTTTTAAATATTATTTATCATTTTTTTATTTTATTTTTATTATTATTGTTCAATATCCGATTTTAAATTGATTTAAATTTCAATGAAGGTGCATATGCATGCATTTTAATTTGGGTTAAATCAACTTCTCTTTGACAAGTGACCATGGGACGAAATCAATAATTACTAGGTTCCCGTCAGACGTCCAAAGGTTAGGTTAATCTATATATATATATATATATATATAACTTCTCAAAATTTAATAAACCGCTGCTATAATGTTTTAAATATATTCGACACAAGCAATAGTTAATAATATTATTTACACGAAAAGCAATTCGTATAATATAATACAACTAGTTATTAGCTCAGCTAAAATGAGAGAGTGTCCATATTTCGTTTGATGTTCTGAACTTGTCGAGATATTTTTCATACAGTTATGTGATCAATAATATTATCATTATGCGAAACTTTCACAAAATCGTTATAAAAAAGTAGATGGTTTTGAAATTTTTATATGTGGGACACTTCTCTCCTCTCCCGAATGATCCAACTAATTCAGTTCTGTAAAATGTAGAACATAATTACTGTCTAATTAAGTTTATGTTTTAGTACTTACCTAGTCCTGTTTTTTGTACTATATAATGAGTGTCCAGCTTCAATACCAACATTTATTTTTCAAATGTGAACCCCTTTTCCTTTTAAAAATTAATATTGGATGATATTTTTAATAATTTTATTATACCTAACTCAAAATTCTAACGAATCAAAATCATATTAGTTTTTAAAATGACTATTTTAAAGATAAATGTCCTTAAAGAGTTTTACAAAAATATAAAACAGATTTAGGATTTATTATTTATTTTACATACACATATTTTAGAAATTATTAATATCGATCGATTCATATCATTACGGTAATTTTCAAATCGTCATAGCCTCTTTATGATATTATTTTCCTAACTCATTATTATGAATTTATTATCATTTAAACACGAAATGGAATAACTCAAATACTACTTGTCCCAATTTCGACTTCTATGGTACGTCAATATTTTCCAAAAAAAAAAATATCTGCTAAATAATATTAACAGTAGAAAACCCGTCACGGGGGAGAGTATTGTCATTCGAAAAACAAAACAGACTGTATGTCCAAACGCCCCGAGTAGTACGAAAAATGTCATGAATTTCAAAATACGGACTTTAAGTGTATTTAAAAATTCCAAAAATCAAAAAACTTGCCTTGTCGGCGAAAGTAAAAAAATAATGGAGGGTGATTGGGCATGCCTGCGGGTGAATTATCATGTACATAATAATATGTAGCACCCGTGTGGGTACGTCGTGTACAGTATATACACGCGTGTGTAGAGACGCGACTTGGGATTGTTTTATCGCAGTGCTTCGTCGTCGGCTGAAACGTTTTGTTCTTCTTCACTAGTGAAAACTTTTGCAAAAGACGACGTATCCCCCCCTGCAAAAGCCGTCCAGAGGTTGAGGGCGCGCAGTTCGACAAGCGACCTTCCCCCCTCCCCAACCAAACGTCACACCCGCGACCTTGCACCTCCGGTAGAGCATTATTTCACAGTGTAGAAAACACCCGTGAAAACTTCGACTACTGCTTCTCCGGCGTGGCTTTTGTTTCTGATATCGAGCGACTCAACTTTTAAATAAAACGTGTGTGAGACTTCTTCTATACATATCCTCGGCGACGGCTCAAGTCGTATTTTTTTTTTTATTTTTATGTGCGCGAAAAGTTTACTCTTATCAGACGGAACATTTCACATGAGCGAGTGGCGTTTATCGTCTAGCTTAAAATTGTGTTTTATGCATAATATTATACGCATACAAATATGTGTACATGTGTGCGTGCGCGAACAGTGATTCCGACGACAGAGTATATACTGTTTAAATGTCAGCGTCCATATTGTGTGTGGCAGCTGAAGTCTGAGGCAAATTCGTACATCGCAAAATCGTATGCGACGAAATTCGCGATTTTTTTGTCGACAGGATTTCAGAGCAGACCGCGATTTTTCATTTTCTACCATCCGACCAGTCGTCGGAGACACGTGATCGCAAGTTGAAGATATCGCTAAAAATGAAAATAATATTTTGGTTTACCCGAACCGTAGACAGTTGGATGTTGTCTCACTAAAATCATTATTATACTCACCTAGAATTGATAGTCTTTGATAACAATAATATACATATTGTTAATACAATAAAAAAAAATACAAACGAGTTTATTGTAATATATATGGAGTTATTAAAGTTGATCGCCACCCAAATTTGTGTCATTAGTAGCTGCAGCAAGAATGTATTTAAATCTTAATTCCTAGATCGTACCCGAGGTAGGTGTAGAGATTAATGGACCTATAAGTTACCCGTTAAGTACTTATTAGAGTACGCTCCCCGAGGGTGCTGAAATTGGCCTGTTTTTCCTCTCCATAATTTATATAAATGGGATTCGGTGTTGAGAAGAGGGCAGCAGAGTACAGGTTTTGTAGACGACTCAGCGTTTTTAACAGAAAATATAGATTCTGCTTAAAGTCAACATCTGTATTTAGCTTTTCAAATAATATGTACTAACACCAATACAGTAATTGTGACATGTTCAACAAAATGGGTAATTTCGAATCGATTAACTTAACTTCGTGCAACTATAAAGGTTTTAAACAATTGCCTACGTATCATATTATAGCTTATTACTAAAAATTGTAATACCTACTCTATCTAGTGACTATTATTATGCATTAAATGAATATAGGTAAACTTAACTTGTTAGGTATTTTTAAATATCAAATATCAAATTGTATTCTTAAAAATAAACTAATACCTTCTTAGATATCGTGTATTATTCAATATTTATTAAATCTTATATGTTATAAAAATACTAACGACTTGTACCTATGTAATATAATTAAATCATTTAATTCCTTTGTAATAAATATCTGCAAAATTCGAATAAAATATTAAATTTTATAACCTATTTTACATCTTTATAAAATAATTTAGAAACACGAGTTAACTCATAATAAATAATTTTACAACTACACAAAACTGTGATTAATTTAAAAACAATTTTAAATTTTAAAACTGCCTAATATTGACCAGATGGGGAAATTTAATTCTTGTACATTTACAGGTATACGTTGTAGAAAAAAATCACCTTAAAAATAATCGAATTTCAATATTTTTACTGTAATTATGTTTATAATAGGTACCACACTTTTATATTAAGTTTATTCTTTCATTAATAATCAAACAAATGCATTTACTAATAATATATTTATTATTGTTTGAAATTAATTTAAAAAAAAAAATTCAATTCTATAAAAATCACAAGATAAAACAACGTTAAGTTATTTCTTTGTAAATGCCTTGACTTAACGAAAAGTAAAAGTAATTAGATTCATGTATTAACTAATTATTTAATATTTTAATAGCAATTAGCTAAGAATACTTATTACCATGGATTAATGAAATGGTATTTAAAGTAAATATGGGAAATTCCTTTGAGAAAAATAACTTAATTTGTTATTCATGATATGAACTTTCTAATTTTGCTTTAAAATAACTTATATAATTAAATAAAAGTCAAAAGTCAAAGAGTTAATCTAGCAAAGTATTTCTTATCTACTAAATTGGGCCGTACATTCTTCTTAAAGTAAGATCATATTAAATAATAAAATAAATGATTCTATTGATAATAATTGAAATATATTGGATCAAGTTAATTAAATTTAATAACGTTGCATTATTAGATTCAATAGTAGTTCAACGTTTGTAGATTTATATTAATTTGATTATTTTATAATTTATTATTATGATGTGAATATTTACATTAAATGCATAACATAGTAAACCAGCTTAAATTAAGCTGTTGAGATACGTCCATTTATTTCTAACAATAATTTTCTGTTTTTAATTTAATAACCAATTCTATATTTTCTATTTAATTTAGAATATAAATACCAGAAATGAGACTATAGCGGATTTTCCGTCCAACCATATATGTATGGAAAAATATGAAATGTTTTAACGTTTTGTAATAGTCTGATATATAATGCTGTAGAACTGAATGAAAATACTTAGATTATATTTGAGGAAAAAATAATAATGAAAATCTATAACAATAAGGGTCATCTTCAAAGTTATAACAGGAAAAGACTAAAGTATAATACAATAAAACATACTTTAATGATATAGTCTATAATACTCCCTATAATATGTTTGTAGCAAATGCTTTATTGCCGAAAAACTAGTTTATATATAATAAAATGGTGTCATAGACTACGTAGATACAATTTAAACAGCATTTTTAGATATATCATCATATTAAAATAATTATATAGTGTAGTACACTCTAGTGAATGGTTACAGACTATAATATCTCTGTATTAATTTATGTATAATATATTTGGAAAACGGTAAATTCAAAGACTTTTAAATCTTAATAAAGTATTTGAATCTATAAATAAGATGTTGCAAGTAATTTTTAAAATAATCTGAAAAATTAAAAAAAAAACTTACGAAAAAGCGGAATTTTTGATAAACCCGTTTTTTACAAAATCTAAATTGTTTGTTAGTCGTAGGTAATTTAAATACTGTACAAAACCTTAGATTTGAGACTTCAATTTTTTACTAAATATTCATACTATAGTCTATTAAACATGTGTATATGACATCATTTTCAAAATATGTTGTCATTTTTTGTACTGTTTAAAAATAATTACATTTTGGGCTTTTCAAAAAATTTATTTTGGAATTATGTAAAGACACACATTTTACTTGTGGGTAATGTTGACTATTTAATACATGGTTTTTCATAAATTATTCTTACAAGAATAAAAAAATATCAAAAATTGTAGTCACCCTTTTTTTTTTATAAAATCATTTAAAGTTCAAAAGTTTACTAAATTCATCGAAACTTTGCATATCATTTTTTCGTAAAAATATATAATTAATTTTTATTTTGCATCTTTATAGTTTGAAAATTAAATACAATATTCTTCATAACGTTTTTCTTTCATTTTACAATCAAAAAAAAAAAAAGTTGAGCGCAAGTCACATTTATTTTTCATAAACGTTTGGAATTCAAATATTTATGACATAAGTTCGTTTTGACAGTTCAGAAGTTGAGTGCTTGTATTGTTTATTACTAAATATTACATAATAATGTCAAATATTTTGGTGATAACCTTCTGGCAATTATTTATAGAGCACATTGTAGCGTATAGTAAGTATTGGTAAAATTATTAAAAACAGGTGGCAATTATAGGTGTCTAATAAACGTACGCGGTAAGTCGAAATCCAAAGGAAATGCATATTTTTCCACATATCAAGGTTTTCAAAGTCGATAATTTACTAAAAATTTCGCACGAGAACGGTATTTATTTCGACTTTTAATATCAAGATTAACGACCTATTGAGAGATTCCACTGTACATAAAAAGGATGAGACGTTGTTCAATAACTCGTCCTGTACCACGTGGCGTACGCGAGTATCGTGATATTCCTCCGTCCGTAATCATTTTTCCCGGTCGTATTTTCAATATCATTTGTCGGTTGCATATTAATATTAATATTATTATATTCGTGTGCGCCAGTCAGATAACCGTCGGAGTGTTAAATTATTCGTACATCCAGCATATTTACGATAATATGTTGGATTCCATCGTCATACGCACGTGCGTTTTTGAGACACCCCCTTGCCGCCGTCGCCTTTGGCTTCAATCCCCTGTTCCGAATGATTTCGCTCGTTAAAAATGATGAATGACCGTTTACCAATATCGCGCGTGTGTCCGGGGAATCGAGAATCAGCGAGAATACTTCTGTGTTAAAATACATACGCACCCACACACCCACGCCGGTGTCGTACGTGCATGTGGGTATGCGTGTGCGCTCAATAAAAGCGGCTAGGGTGACGCGACGGAAAAATAGAGCGAAGGTGAAAAAAACCGTGCGCGAGGGGGTGCAATATACTTGGAAAAGTTTGCCGGGGAAGGGTGAAAAAAAACTCGTGTATGCCACACTTACTTATCTAAATGTAAAGTTGTAACGTTTGGTATTCTGTATCTCGCGCCGCCGCGTATTATATTTGGAATACCGTCGGCAATTTATTGGAACGAATCACGAAATATTATTATCGTGTCGTCACCGCAGTAATATATTATTGTATTATACCGAATCAATATTTAATATGCAATTAACCCGCGTGCCCTTTCCATTGGCGGCGGTGCGTATTCGTCAAAAACTGCGTGTGGCTGGATGGGAGGGTGGCTGCAGGGTGCGCGGTATGAAAAATGTTTATCAAATGTTATTATTTATAGGTACCTAAATATTACTCGTACACCGCATATACTGTGTTATTATCTTGAGAAACACGTTTGTGCATAGTATTATTATTATATGTACAGCAACACACCCCAATCGTACGGTTTTAACGGTTTTTCGTTGCGTAAACGCCATCGTCGACGACGATCGGATTTTTAACATTATTTCCGACCCACTTTGAACAATAATATTATGTGGGTATCTGAAAGGCCACATGCATGCAAGCGCGAGTGATGCGCTGGGAATAAACGGAGAAATGTCTGACGTATTTTAAACAAGCGACAGTCGACATTCGTTTTCGGAGTGACCGTGTCTCGGACAGTAAAAGGGATCAAATCGATTTTTACCTTAAAATTTTTAATTTTATTAATTACCGATAACGACTTTCTATGTAGTTATTAATGCAAAGTTAAAAATTATCGGCTTAATATTATACATTATCTAAAATTAGCCACGAAAATGGAAAATTTATATCAGTCAATATAGATACCTAAAGAAATTTAATATTCTTTATTCGTTTCTTGAAATATTGTGATTTCGACTTAATCTTTTTTTACTCACGCATCATCCTCTAGCTACTCAACTGCAACTTTCATTCTCACTTTGTTAATGTTCAATAATTTACGTTACAAATAAAGGCAACAAGCCACACAATATAGAGACTCCATAGTGCATTGTATTTTATTAAAATTCATAAAGCCACTTAGGATGATCTTTTGGAAAGACTGAAACCTATTTTATTTAAGACGATTTCGCAAAGAATATATAATATATATATATATATATATATTTCTTTACAGCGTAAACACTAGTGAAGAATATAAATACATTGGATTAAGAATTAGAAATGATTTAAAATTCAGTCTGCAGTATTTTTAACAGATTGGTCAATCGGTTTTACAACAATGTGTAGGTACATTAAAAAAAAAAAACATTGGAAAGTCTTCTTTTTGCTGACGATATGATAATATGAAAATATTTTAACTTTAAGGACTTTTACTAAGAATTTATTTGTTTTTCGTCAATATCATTATTGGAAAATATTAATAACAATTAGTAAAAGCATTAGTTCGTTACCTAATTAAAATGCGCATGACGTGTAGAAGTGAATATTTTGTATACAATATTAAATGTGTTTTCTTCTACAACAATGCATATACATTGTACATTTATTTTTTACACTTTATCTTTTATGTGCACACATGTTATAACATTCTGGAGATGACTATATATCACACAATAAAGTCACTTCATCATTAGACGTCAAACATGCAACAACCAATTTAAACAAAAAAAACACACGAAGATATATTATATGAGGTGAAAAACTGAACAAAGTACTCACATACAATAAATATTATCATCAAAAAACTCTATACTTTACGATGTTACTCACTTGATGTAACCTATACAAAAATAATAAATTCTTCACAATTTGTCATGTTAAAATTAATATCATCCGTGCCATAGTTACTTTATTCCCTTTGTAATTAACAATATTTATAAAGATATATAGCAATAGAATGATGTAAAAATTGGTTTACTAATTTAGAGTAAGAAGAAAAACTAATAACAATTCAGTCCAAATCTGCCAAAATGTATTAAAGTTCGGTGATCGATAGTATAATAATATAAAAAATATTACATGTAGACGATCAGCAGAATTTTAAATTATATTAAGAAATATTAAGTTTTACAAAACACATTTCAAATATATAAATATTAGCAAAATCGAACCAATATATTAGGTTAAAACGATGTAATACAATAAAAAAAAAAAAAAATTAAAATCGTAAACTAAATTATTTATATTTTATTTGAGAGAAGAATAAAAATTGAAATTTGCAATTTAATTTTAAATTAAATTTATAATTTATCTGTAGTTTCCGAGATATAGAAAGCAATCGTTTATATAGATTGACTAGAACTTAATTACGACTTCCGGATTATCCATTGAATGTGAAATAATTAGTTTGATATTTAAAACCTATTAGAAGAAATATATATAATACAATTATAATTTTTCAACGTTCAAAGGTTTTGTATAAACAAATATTACAAAACCTATGCACCTACTATTTGATTACTTTTGATAATACGATAAATACATTTTCAATTATGAAGGTATCAAAATATTTTCGAATTGTTAAATTACAATAATGTATTACAAGCATTTTGTTTTTTGTTCAATAACCTTTTAACATTCGAATGTTATGGCTAATTGTAGTTACGCTTACGTATTAGTAAATAAATACATTACACTTGTCATCTAAAATTGTTTATTGAAATAATTTATAACATTAAAATATAAAAAAAAAAGATGTATATTGGTTATTTTTTTTAAATATCGAATAATTTATTACATAATTTGATTAATAATTTATATAAGGTATAATTTATCATAAATTATACCTTGCTGCGTACCGACATATAATATTTCAAATATTTTTTAGTACGAGTTAGGTACTGTACAGGAATATATCATTTCGTTTAAATCGACACATCGCTTATCTGCAAAATACCTAAAAGTATTTGACAAAGAAGTAGAGTTTACATCCTGGAGATCTACGAATCAAAAAGTACCTACAATATTGACACATTACATAGATGACGAATATAACAATATAATGCTTTGCCCGATACCCTGACACAACCTTCAACGAATCATATCGATTATTGAATTGTTATTTTTTTAAAACTATTTATATAATAATGTGAAATTTTGTAAAAAAAACATAATATTATACACATATTATATATTAATGTTTAAATAGAAAAATATCCATTTATTTAATAGTCTATTATATAAAAGCACAGCTGCTATGGAGTGAGAATAACGCGTGAGCCGATACAAAAATAATTAATATTACGCATTAAAAAACCAAAAATAAATATATTTAACGTATTAACGAATAAATATAATATATAATAAATATAATATTATATTATTTAACTACTCAAACCGTTAAGTCTTCTGACTTTTCGTTACGTTCCCTTAATAATATACTTTCTCCTCCATAACAGTCGACACGTTTGCATTGGCTTTACTTTGATTTGTTTCTACTACAGTGCAGTACATTAGTTTTTCATTTCGTCCTTATCCAAGACATACTGCCGAAAATCCGAACTGCGATGTCTCTTATTTATCACTCGTTCGCCTTGTACGGTATATAATAATATATACGTCTCGTGGGGAAAGTGAAAGAAAATAAAAACCCTTCTGCGTGCCCGAGTATTATCTTATTATTATTATTATTATTATTATTATCTGAAGTAAAATAATCCATTCCTTCCATTAACGATTTTTG
Organism: Pentalonia nigronervosa; assembly: GCA_014851325.1. NCBI lineage: Eukaryota > Metazoa > Arthropoda > Insecta > Hemiptera > Aphididae > Pentalonia > Pentalonia nigronervosa. Next base: position 62,465 of record JACXSJ010001449.1, read on the forward strand.
CTATCGGTACGATCGTCTATCGATGGTTTTTGTCACATGATTCCTAGCGATTCACCTCCGTCTAAAGTAAAACTCTCACAAGGTCGCCTAAAGCCGATGTTTGTATCGTTTCGATCGTGCACGCGTAAATTACATTATAATATTATAAAAATATTATCTCTGCAAAATGGGCATTTAATATTTTAAAATATAATCTATGTTGATTTCTGTTAAATGTAAAATGTTGATTTTCTGTTAAAGACGTGTACGAAATATGTTAGATGTCTTACGGCGAAAAAATATTTGAATGAAGAGAAAAATGCCATCAACCATTTTTTCAAACGAGTTTCTTCTTTTGCCCAAAATAAAACCGCGTGCGCTTACATTGAATCGGCGAATGTAGGGGTGGCTTTTCTTACTACTATCATAATATCATGTAGTCACTTTGGTTTTCCCAATACATGTGACTAACTATATTCTTGTAATACATGGCGTACCCAGAGAGGGGTTAAGGATAATCAATTCTCCCCAAACCCATTGGCCGTTTTATATGATGAAAGGAAAATTATAAACTATGATATTTCTGAAAATGATCACGAAGAAACATTTTGCATATTTTCAATTATAGTAGAGATTATTACGGTAACGGCTAATAACTATCTAAAGATAGTACTATCTAAGATGATACTATAATATAATTATTTAAACTGTATTTATATAAAATTCTGATTTTTATTGTTTAGCTCTCCCCTCCTATATTAAAAACTCCAGAATACGACACTGGTTGTAATATAAGTTTGATAAAGGAAAGTCAATTGTGGATGATGATATATATGGTTATCTATTTTATACGTCGACGGTAGACGTGTTAAGAAAATGTGGTTATTTTTTCTGAAACTTGCCTTTTTTTTTCACTACCTAATAATTATTTTAAATTAATAACCTTCGATAACGATTCGCATTAACAGCGCTGATATTATATTAATATTTACCATGTGCAAATTCGTATAAATCGACCACTCGTTAAAAAATCAAAATGACATTCTTGATATAGTCGTATTTTCTCGTTTAAAGTGTTATCATTAGGACATAGATTTAAATTCCCTAAAAATATAAAAAAATGTCGTTTCAAAAAATGCATTTATAACCTAAAAACTCTAAAAGATGTCAAAATAATCAAAAAAATGCATTTAACATTAAATTTATTATTATTATTATTATTATAATTATTTATTTATTTTTTTTAACATTTTAAAATTGTATACCTAACTACATATATAATTTATAGTTTAATAAATATAAAATAAATGAGTAAAAAATTTAATTTCATAAATTGCATTTGTATTACACTGTACAATGAGGGCTTCTTTAATATTTTTAAAATTAAATGATCGACGTTTGTCTGCCAACAAGTTTTTGTTTATTAAAAATGCCTTCTTGGCATATTTTAAGGTGATAGGAGCAAATATGATAAATGTCATATCGTTTGGTGTCAATTTTTTGTCATAAAACGAGAAATATGTCAAACATTTCTTAAAAAATTAAAAAATGCATTAAAAAGTCAAAAAAGCATTACCGAGTATAAAATCCACTGAAAATGCAAAAATTGTCCAAAAAAATGTACGGCCACGACATGAAGTATTTGAAATATATTTGTAGCTTGGGAAGCATAGTGTAAGAGATTAAAAAAAAAGATACAAATGCATTGAAATTCAAGCTCTAGCTATCACAGTATAAATAGTAAAATAACTATTTTTATTCGTTACCAGTCATCGTTTGTTTAATAAACATACAATTACTTTAATGATATGCCATTTTGGTTTATTAAAGGTACCTGCAACCCATATACAAGTTAAAATAATCAGGATTTAGTTCATCTGTGCTGAGATAGAGAAATTTTAATCTCACGTTTTAGGTATTGATGATAATTTAAGATCTGAAATATGTGTCAGTGATTCGCTATAATTGATAAAGTAGAGTATGAGACTAATGATAGTGTAACATATTTTGTTTTGGGTAATATAAATTATGGAAAAAAAAACATAAACATTTGTATTTTGTAGTAAATATTCTCTATAAATAAATAACTCACGTGTATTATAGTCAAATAAACATATTTTACTACATTATATAAGCACATTATTTAAATACTTGTCCAAGCATGACATTAAAATGATGTTATTTTTTTCTTTATTCGGTAAAAACTTTTATTTATGATTCATAAAAGTAATACACATGTATGTAAACATATTAAAGGACATTTTACGAAAAACTGAATTAGAATTATTTAATAGGTTTAGGTAGAAAACTTATTATATACCTGCTATTTAGTACCTCTGTAACACGCAAATATTATTTATTTTTTTTTTTTACGTTAAAAAACATTTAAAATTGTAATTTTCAACTTTAAATTGGCAATTTATTACTCTTTACAAATTACAACAAAAATATAGTTTTTAAGTTATAGTTTTGTTTAAACATTTTTTTTCTATGCAATATCAAAATTTAACTTTTAATATCGGCCGGATCGAATAATTAGAACTTCAGTAAATTAAAAATGATGACGATTTGAAAAAAAGGAATCTTTTCCAATTTGGTAGATACGTATGTACTTTGAGTCCTTCAATTCGCCAATTCACTTAAATAGATCGATTTTGTTATCCTCAGTTTTAAATTAACAAAGTTTTACTGTAAGTAACCTATGTCTTCGTATATTCATTATAGTTTTTAGTTTTATAATTCTACACTGAAACAAGTTCTGTTCTAAATTATTCGCTATAGTAAGTATATCACGTGCTAAGTCAAACAATTTATTTATCTTAAAATTTTAAATTTAATCTGATACACAGTATGTTTTATAAATTAAAACTTTTATGTAATGACGACGTGTTTTTTACTCTATAATTTACGGTATGAAAATGTAATTTAAATATTTATATTACTACAATATTGCATTATGATATTTGTAAGCGTTGATCCAATGGTACAAACGTAAACGATTATTACTACCAGTCAATCGTATTAGAGTAATAAAAATAAAAGATTTCATACCTCTTGTATATTTTCCAAAGTGTTCATCTCAAAATTTTCCCCAATGACAAATTGTTTTTTCAATTATGTCTGGGATATAGTTAAACTTCTAATTGCATGCAGCATTTATATAGGCAAACTCTAATTCAATCGCAAAATCAATTCCATAAACCAATTGCCAGTTAGTACGTAGCCAATCAACGGGTTTTATGATTAACGTGGTAGTGGCTGTTTGTCCAGTTTATACTCGCGTACTTCATCCTCCGCTGGTATATAAATTAATAATAATTAAAAAAAAAGCTTTACAATTGCCTGAAATGAACACTCAACTCATTCAGCCCATTTCAACTTTGAGCAGTGGCGTGATGATATGTCTGAAATCGCCGCCGCCCGATTAAAACAATCCGCTGTAAATATTGTTTTGTTAATTGTGAATACGTCTTTCACATACATTTTTGTCAGTTTTTAATTTATTTGCATATTAATAATATTATATATTTTTTGTATTATTTACTTGACATTCGTTCGTCATTTTATTTTGTTTAAAATGAATTATAGTTGTCAATGTGATATTACATTCATTATATTTAGGTACTTAAATCGAGGTAATACCGTTTTAAAGGGACATTTTATAGTCTATCTTTATTCTAGTTTTACATGCCAACTATTTAATGTGCAAAGTTACTACTGTGTGAATTTCGTCAATAAATTATTAAAATACCAACGTACGTATGTACCGTTTAATAAATAATTGTACGCCTTGTCCAACTGAACACGATTTCTTATATAGAAAGCCTTGCCATAATTATATTATTACTTCAATATTATACGACACAAAATATATTTTTTATCATCTATAATCAGGCTAATGTGACTTTGAAAATATTCTGTTTGCGTATAAAATATAATAAATTGAATATAGGTACATTGAAAAACACTGTTTATAATATAGCTTCCATCAATTATGTGTAATATAAAAATAAAATTATATCAATATCGTAAGTGCGATGTGATAAAAAAAATAGACGAATTAAAAATTATTGTATTTTTAAAATCGTCAGCAAGTATGTAATATCAGGCCGAATCAGTATCCCGTTGTAGAAGGTCAAAATTCTATAAAAGTAATTTACGACCAGCATGATTGCATATCCTTGCATAACTTCACAACCTTTTTCAACGCAAAGTGCCATAATATGTAAAAGTGACCGTGGCTAATGAGAATTCTCATTTTTCCTCAGGGGTATGCGCTATCAGATAAAATATCTTAAAAAATCGTTGAACCGTTGTGTTTACCTTTTCATATTATTTTAAAATGTGCACAGCAGCAGTTGTTGTCTTTGAATCGTGAAATACATTTTAAGGATCTTCAATTACCTACAGCGTGAACTTTTATGATGATTATAATAATAATATATAAGAATATTGTGTTCCGTGTGAATATCAATTTTTTGTCGTCAAACGTGTTGTACAAATATACCGAAATAATATTTTGCTAATCCCATGAGAACATTCTATACATTATAATCCTGACTTATCCGAGTGCTCCGTCGTATCGCTAAAAAACCAACCCCTCAACCGTACAAAATGACTCTCAGAACACCCCTCGCCAACCCATCTTATACAATGACATTAGCCTTTGGATGACCCTCACTTGTGACTGTATTTACAATGGTAACCACAAGCTTGAAATGCCATAGTATATCAACACCAAGAAGTGTTACGCTAAAAGTCAACTCAAAGACCGTTATATTATGGTCCCACGCCGTCCTTATTAAAGGCTTGTATTCTCTGATAGGATAATTTATCCTTGTTAATTAGCTTTGTTAGACTGCCAAAATAATATGACCTTATATCCTTAACTTTGTCGGTATTATTCGGGGTTTCTAGAAGAACAGTTTTAAATTATTATTTCTCATGATAAAATAGTTTACGGGAGGAAAAAAAACTTTGAACGTGTTAATTAAAACGAATCGTGTTTAGAATAGCCTTTAGATTATTGCGTTTAAATAGTAAAACGTTAAATATATTCAAACATATAGCGTTTTATTACTCATATATTAACATTGAACCTTCAAACATTTTTGATTAAAAGTATTATCTTTTAATAAAATAAAAATAAATCTTATGACTGTTTTACGTTTGAATATATTTTAGTATTTTTAATAACATATACACATTAATTTAAAATGTCTATATTCCATACATAGTTTAGTTTTATTAAGCCCACTCGGGCGAAACATTTAAATAAGAATTAACATGACATTTCATAAATACTTTACCCATGAAAAGTTCATAAGACGTTCAATGTACACTTGGAAAGCCATTTAATAAATATTTTGGTCGTAAATTCTATAGCGAAATATTATTAGTTTTCAAAACTATCGGTATCAAGCCTTGCACAAATGTAATAAACTTTGACTGAATGTATAGCAATAAAATAATCAATGTATTTTTCAGCTTAGTTAAATGTCTTAAATGATTTACGTTAGTTTTCTTGAATTGAACGCAAACACAATAATCAATATTAATTTTACTATTGAAAAGTATCCTGGAGACTGAAATTCCTTTTCGAATATAATTTTTACGAATCAAGTAACATAATATAAAGATATTATAAACTATATTTTCATTGTACGTGTTGTTTTAAAATAATAATTATTTTTTTAAATACATTTTTTTTTGTGATTTTTAACATAAAAATTTAGTTTTATATAAACTGTATGTGCACGCACATAATATATAATTCAGAAATAATATTCTCTCGTATCAAAAAGTATACTGACATTTATAAATATATTTTTTTATTATTTAATTATTCTACTTATAAAGTGACATTAATTATTATTAAGCAGTAGTAATAATATTAAACTCGTTGTTATTTGTACATTTAATCTGATATACAGTTTATTTAAATTTAAATATAAGCCTTGATTACATATTCTGTAAGGCCGTTATAAAACCTTTAATCGAGTTTATCACAAATCATAATAATATATCGTGCAACATTAATTCATCGTCGAAATTTTTAATTATTATTTAATTAATTTTAGGTGACCTATTAAATGGAGAACGTGTGTGTGATACGATTGGCCAACATCGTTTTATTTTTATTTACTCGACAATTATTCAGTTATTTATTTATTAATATAATATATTAAGTTGTATGATCCGTAAATGTAATACGAGACAAGTTGAATTATTTATTTAATATTAGATTCGAATTTACATATTATTTTACATTTTTTGAATTTTATATTTTAGAACCTCGCACTGACATTATTGGAGGGCCGGAAATATTCATTGATCGAGGAAGTACCATCAACCTGACATGTGTTGTATTACATAGCCCGGAACCACCGTCTTACATATTTTGGAATCACAATAATGCTGTAAGTATAAACTTTAATAATTATTTCATCAATAATTGGGATATTTTCAAAACATTTTATTTATTTATTTTTTATTTTGCCGAAATGCATTAAAATATTAAAGTATTTATAGTGTATGTATTTTAGTGATTCATGTGTTCATCATAAATTCATTACATTTCGCTGGACAAAAAACTTCTTCTTGAAGACCTATTTTTATTTAACTTAAAATATTCACTATTATACATACCGTTTTTATAAATTATCACTGTGAATTACAATGTTAGGAAAATAAACGATCGTAAATCAATTTACTTCACTCTATTATTTTGGTTATAATTAGATCAATCGAACGATTTTAAATTCAATGTCTACATTTCAGTATACAAAATATAATAACTATTTTTTTTTTATAACTTAAAATAAATTGGCCGTTTATAGGGTGTACCGATCAGTCAACGTCAAAGTGTCAAAAATTATTGCATTAGACGTTTTAATAAGTTTTTTTAAAAGTGAAAATTAATACACTTTATGAAATTCTAAATTAATTAAACTTATATCAAGTTAAATTTAATTTTAATAACATTATAAATAGTAAAAAAGTGTCTGTTTTAATAGAAATATAGTATTGATTTTGAGAACCTACCTGCTATTGCATATTATTAATAATCTGGTATAAATTTCCATTTATATACTTTAAACTCTTCTATGATACAAATTATAGTAAATATTTAACTTTTATATTGTTTATTCAAAAAATGTTTTATATTGCTCCTCATAATGTACAGTAAACATTCATGAAATTGATTTCCTGAAAAAATTAAATTATCATTTTTTTTTTACTTTCTTATGAATATTATTTACTTGAACCGAGCAACATGATTTAGATGTTAACATATTTGTGGTGTATCATAAAAAGTGAAACCCTATACAATTATACAACAAATATTTAGAGAATCTTATAGGTTTACAATAACATGGTTTGCGATGCAATAGGATACAACCGTGGATCTCCAATCTATATTTTTACAGTTTGAAGCTTCTGAATATAAAGTAACTAAAAGCAAATCGATTAAATATTATTGAATTGAATTGAATTGATCAACTAAATATTGGATTATAATATTATTTACTGTGTGCATTGTATACGATCATTATAATGAATAAACACTAAATTCGACATTCAAATAAAATACAATAGGTACATTAACAATATAATAGTATATGTTACAACTATAATAAGACGTTTAAGTAAGTATGGTACTCAGTCTGATGATATTCTGATGTTAAAACGTGTTTAATTGTTTTGCTCGGGAAACAGAGTTATTACGGATTATTCAACATTTTGCGCATAATTTGTATTGTGGAAGTCTTTATAACTTGTACATAAGTGCTCAGTGATAATATTATTATTGTACGCATGCAGACAATACCGTCAGACGACGATCAGACATTATAAATTCAGTGTTGTGCAAATAGATAACCCAACATATGATTACCTAAGATAACATATTGTTAATTTAAATTTTATCTAGATAAGATAAAAGATAACTAAATCTATTTAAATTAAAAAAAAAAAAACAAATAAATTCTAAATAATTTAAAACTTGTATTTGTAAAATTATATTTTTCATATTTGTTCACTCTACAGTAAGCGTTAAACACAATATTGTTCATTGGTGATTACACAGAATGAACAATGAACTAAAAGAACAAAATAACTACTATAAATTAAGCGTAATAAGTGTACATAAAATGTAACTTGAGTTTAAAATTGAATCATAACAGCTTAAAAAACAAATACTTTAGGTATAAAAAAATAAATAAATATACACATATAATATATGCATATGCATTAAATTGTAAACAGTTGTCTTGTCAGATGACCATTTTTTTTCGAAGAGATAGTTAAAAAGATACTTTAAACAATTATTTTCATCTATATTATATTATAACACGGTTTTCTTTTTTAATATCAGTTAACATCACCATAATATTATAATTTATAGAATGCGCACAAATAATGGTCGTTTAAATGGTTTACTGCGCGGATTATGCAATCGGTTTTTGCGTTCACAAACCGTCCGTATAATATATATTTTAGTAACAATGCGTTCGTGATAATCTCGCAAAATTCGTTTGGTTTCAAAGTTAGGCGCAGAAGTTATCTGAGTGCACACAGACATAATATCGATGGAAAAAATTCCGAATGGCAAGTCGTCCACTCTCCATTCGAGTGGACTCACGTCTTTAAACCGTTTCGCGAACTTCTTTAATATCTACCTACTAATTATAAGTTGTAATTATTTACGATATCAAATCCTTAATCGTTTATCGGGTCGGGCGTGCACTATAGCTTATTTATTATTATAAGCATCGATCGAGGGATCAATTTCCAATTGTTAATACTTCATTCGGTTGATATTGCATTGAGTGGCGATAAATTGTAAACAATCGGTCGTGTGGGTGAGTTGATTTCCTAAGATTACCTACTTAACGTTTTGATTCGTTCCAGAGTCCATTTGGTGGACGTACAAATCGATTCACAATACACATATAAAGTCGATTTCCGAATTAATTGTTAACCTACAAGAGATAATAAACGAGGAAGTTAGCTGATGGTTTGTTAATTTCGGTCAATCGTCATATTTTAATTCATTTTAAATAATTCTGTCTTCCCTAATTTTCCACTGATATGCAACAAAAAGGAAATCAACTCTAACATTTCTCTTAAATTCCAGGGAATCGATTAACCGAACTCGATTTGGGTCAACAGTAATACCCGAGAATCAAATCGTATTCAGTTAATCGTACAGTTTGCTTGGCATTTTTTGATTTCTAAAACGGATACCTATCTGCAATATTTTTTGTCCATATGGTGACGTCCAATTCGTCAATATCCGTTTTAAACAACGTTTCGCATATATTGGGATAAAAGCAAAACTACGCTTATCACTATAATCGTTATGATATTGTCTACATCAATTTTATTTTGGGAGATATTTTAGTCGGTTGTTTGTGCAACACCTTGGAATATTGATAATAATATGGAAAATTGTGTTGCGTTATAATAATAATTATAATAGTGATTTATGAAAAACACTTGATATATTAAAATTAGATATGATAATTTATTCTGTACGTACAATTTACTCGATAAAAAATGTTTTAAAATAACCAATATCGTTTAATTAAAAAACCAAATAATCTCCTCGTATGGCAATGCTATAAATGATCACATGATTATAAAAAGAACATTACTGGATAAAACCTCTGGTTTCAATTCTCTACACAGAAATATTTCGATTCACCTCGAATTAATGTACTAGGCGCAATTTACAATTTTCTCCCTTCGTTGGGCGCAATTATTTACGTTTATCCGGTTTATACAATATTTGCAGGTCGGTCGGTCGGACTCGGCCGGATTTGCGGTCATCGGCCGTGTTAGGGACTTGGGCCCGATGCCGAACTTCCGTTATCATAACCGCCTATATGATCTACTCGTACCCGGAGAAAAGCGTTTTTCGGTAAAACCGTTACTGTTCTCGGTCGTTGTGCAGTAACAGTCGTAACTTTACACGAGTAAGGTATGCGGCGGTGGTATAAACCGTACCGCTCTACTCTGGGAAATTATTTTTCTACTTCTTCTATTATTATTATTTTTTTTATCTCGTATCAGTATTTCTCACAAATATAATATGACGGCATCCACGGCAATATTGTACGGGAAAAAAATATGTGCACACGACGTCTCGAAGAGTTCGCCATCAGCCAGACTGCGGCTGAGTGTACGTCGAGTTATTACTGTTTTTTTTCCACGTCGAACGAGATTACGATTTCTCGAAGTTTTGATGGTAATATTTTTCATCGCATTTCGCGTATAACGGATACAAATCGTTTTACGGATATTATAATATCATACGTCATGCATACCGCTGAAATACGGGCTATCTATATCCTCCACCGGTGGCTATATAGGTATACCTACTTTGAATGTTGGATATAAATCTTGGCACGAACAGCCATAAATCGTACTTTAATATGGACGCGGGCACTTGGCGTGACATTTTTTTATTATTATTATTATTATTATTATTACATATTATCCACTGACTTCTAATAAAGTTGTAACTGAAATTTGTCTGCGTATATTTTTTTTAATATTTAGAAAAACGTCCATAAATCGTGTACGTTACCGATGCACGCATAATCGGCGCACGATATTATATATATATAATTGCCAGTGAGTTTCACTCTGTAATGTTATTATCGACCAAAGTTCGGTTCCAAAATGTAGAGTAAACTCCACCGCTATATATAATACGAAACATATAGTATTTGAACGATATGGTACTACGACAATATTTATTGATGGGTTTTTGGGCCGAAGACAAGTTGGGAAACATTGTTAAGACTCTCTGTGTAGTTTTATCCCCACTTCCAATGTCTTAAACTAATAACAGGGTGTATCTGTACAGGCACATATACATTAACACATTAGACACTGTATAAACAATAAACTTTCGGTGAACATGCGTATATCTACCATAGTCATAGTCGTGGAAAGGAAAAGGGGTCTTTTAAAGGAGTTTCGAGGAAATTCTATTTATCGACCGGTGGTGGTCTTCACCCCTCTACCCACTTTTCGTTGTGTCTACCGGTAATGTAAAAAAATAAAACCCTTAAAACGAGAATAAAATCGAATCGGTAATCTAAGCGAATATATTATAAAACTTAATATTAAAAATTATTATAATAATAATAAAACAAATTAATAATGGTGATAATATAACACTATAATTGTAAATTTTTTCAAAACCGATTTAAACAGAAGATTAAATATAAGCTTTATCATATGATTTTACGTTTACAAATTATATTATTATACATTCAACAAATATACTTAGACTGTCCTATACATTTACAAAATATCTTTTCTTTAACTCAATATAAAAATGTGTAACTAACCAAGTTTTCAAATCTTTGGAGAATATTACAAAAGTTTTGATGGTTAGCTATACGGTTAGTACTTACAAACTTTCTCAACCACAAGCTATGAATAGCACAACAATCAAGTTCATAAGCTCAGTATTGGCTATTTGTCAAATTGTTTTTTTTCTTGATAGTTCGGAGTCAACGGAATAAAACAAATAACTGATTAACTAGGATGAAAGAAAACAAAAAGTTCAAAGCCACTGCCAGTAAAGATACATTAAATACTGCCCATTGAAAATTAAACGAACTAGCTTTCAAACTGGATTTATAAAAAGGCACATCAGATATAAAGTTAAGAACTCTTTAGAAGTATTTAAGACTAATTATTGAAAAATAAAGTTATCAATAAAATGGTTTGAATATTATTATACTAATCATATCAGCGTTTTTTAATGAATCTTTTTTAATTAAAATTTACAAGATTCACAAGTTAATGTAAACAATTTTAAAATAAATACAGTTTTTAAATTCTAAGAATCTTATAGAAAATAATATAATTATAAAGTAAAGAAAATTTATATAATTAAAAATAAAATATAGTCTGCTAAGCAATAAATACATATTATTCAATCTACAAAATGCACATATAGTTCAATAAACAAAAAAACTCAAGCTTACTTAAAATAACGCCCTACAAACAACTAATCAAAAATCCTTGAAGCCTTCGAATATTTAAAAAGAAAATATTGTATAGCCTAATTATTGAGATAAGAAAAATTAATAATAATAGTACCGAAACATACAAATATTATTATTATTTAAAAGAAATTCGGTTACCGAAAAAAGTCAAAATCCGGCGCCGACTTAGCTCCTGTAAATGAATAGCCGACTACGACAAACTGCGCCACTACAGAACAGTGGATTTCACAACGAAATATCAAATAATGAAAGCAATAATAATTATAATATAACAATGAATAAATGTATTGCGATCAATTACACAGAAAAATAAAATGTCAAAAAATGGGGAATACATTTCTCCGGGACAACGTGAAAGTAATAATCAAAAATCGAAAATAATCAGAAGTATCGTGTGGTACTGGTAAATACAAACTATGGTCAGTGGTTATCTCCAGAGCTCCTGAATCTAGCGCGTTTCAGTGCAATTGGCGGAGTTTGTAAATCCAAAATTAATATTTTACAAAATTAGTGCGAAACCATATTATTTACCCATTCAAATTGCCCACTTCAATAGAATTTGGTTTACGGACGGAGCAACATTAATGTACCCGTTTGTGCATAAAGGTATTGTATTTTACAACGAATTTATTTTTAAAAATGAATATTCAATACAATCGACATCAAAAATATTATGATACCAGTATAAAATATTAACTTCATCATTTTTTGAGGTATTTTAATTTTATAGCGGCACGGCATAATGTACTGCATCCGTTTGTATTCCGGCGAATGCATGCATAAAATAATTTAGTATTTAAAGTAGACAACGATTAGGTATCCTCTAGCAAAACAGCTTGTCAACTATCAAAATATAGAGTATAACAGAAAGAACTGACGAATAAAAATATAAAATTGATAAAAGTTAAACGCGTGGAAATTATATAGATAGTAAATAATTTAAGATTTACTCATGTCTAAAAATTCACAAAAATAATATTTTGAAAAAAGTCATTAAGGGTTAAAAATAATATACTCAATAAAAATATTGATATTTAAAAAAAAATGTATAATATAAGCCACTTAACTCAGATAATTTCTTTTGCCATTAATATTTTTTTTAGAATCAGATTTACAAATTGGTTATTTTATTTTTTTTTTTTTAAATTGAATCACATTTAAAATATTTTATTTTCAGTTTTAAAAATAAAAAAATATATATTCTTTAAATATAATGCAAGTGTTTATATATTTAATAAAAAAAAAAATATTAAAATATTCATTAGAACAAACGTTATTTCATTACCTAGTCAGTTATTTCTATTACTCACTGTATATGATACGTTACGTAACCGCCAAGACCAATCGTTCGAAAACTAAATCATTTGGAAAATGCATTGTCACGTAAAGGGCGCTGAATATTTTCCCGCCAATACTTGCGAGAACCAGCGGCAATTCCAAAGATCGCAAAAGATGCACATTGAAACCCCCGACGTGACGGCAACAGGCCAGAAAATACGGCAACACAGATCGCACCTGACCTGCAAAGTTCCTGGAAAATCATTAGTAGTGGTGAGAGAAAAGTCGATTTTCCGTGCACCCACTCACGTGGACCTGCTCGTTTGACAGTAAGGCACATCAAAGATGACCGATTGAACACCTTCACGGGTATAGCTATTGGTTGGTTATTATATGTACCTTGGTTTGGTCGCCAAACTCTGAACGCCTTAAAATTATCACTTTATTCGCTGATGTCTGATACTCATCGAGCTACAGATTATTCTACGCCAAACCACAAAATGGATTAGTACGATGAATATTATGTTATATTTACATATGCAGATAATGCATAAAAATTATCTCGTATATTATAGTTCGGATGAAGTAATCAAGGCTAATTAAAAAACGTCACGGTGAATATTAGTTATTCATAAATCATAATACGCTCAAGTCAGCATCAGAAATGAATTTCAACTAATATGTTATAATAATAATAATAATACGTAAAGACCGCGTTATTTTTGAGAAGTTTTTAATATTGTCATGAGAAATAAAAAATCGAAATTACCAAAATTCCTTAAATCGTCAATACCAGCCACATAAGTATTATGAAGTTTAAAATAATTATTGTATACATTGTCATCGTTATCGGTGATCAAATAATGCCATTATATTAGAGTGAATAAAAATATATTTTTTTATCTTCTTTAAATACTTTATTCAGTAGGCACGTACGAGATAAACAATTTAATAATATAATAACAATATGATAACAAACAAAACTCAATTAAACAACAAATAATTCACTGTAACTTCGACGGTATCAATAAACTACTGAAATCTACAACTTACAAAATCGCATGATGATCAAAATATTTTACGATTCAAGTGTGTATCAAATTAATTGTATCAGTTTCAACTCAAAAGAATTAATAAACTAAATGAATCTAAATAGGTTTTTACTTTGTAAAAAAAAAAATAATGCACTAGACAGGTAACATTTATCCAATATAATATCACAAGTGAAAAAAATCTGCAAGTTCTTGAAGTACCTGCTGTTTTTGAATAGAAAACATCTTGTTATTATATTATGTACTTTTTTTTACTAAAGTAGATATTAAACTGCTTATAAGTTAAATTATTTTTGGGAAATAATTGTGGCTACATTTATAAAAACTTTAAATTTTGATACAACAATGTATAAAGAAAAACTTAAACAGCTAAAAAAAAAATTTAAGTGCTCTGAAATTTTTTATTTAGTTTTAATGTTTAATAAAGCTAATAACTTAATAAAGTAAATTTAATATCTTAACATTCTTTTATTCAAATTGAAGAAAATAATTGTATATTTATGAAATGTTCATGCCATACATTTTTGAGTATATTTACGATTTTTTTGAATATTAAAGAACATATTTTTTCATCCCGTAGCTACATGAAAAAATATATATGTTTATTGGGTATACCATAAAAGGTCAAAAGGTTTCTCGGTACAGTCCTTCAAATTTCGAGGAAATTTTTTAATTTTGTTAAGTTGTTCACGTATAAAGTAAAAAATATAAAAATCAATAGTCGCAGCTGTGATGTATCTAAGTGCAATATATTTTATATAATTTAATTTCTAATAAAGAAAAACTTCACATAGCCTTTAGCCATTCCTTTGATACAATTCACAAAAATTGTAAGTTTACGTTGAACCACTGTGCATTTGAAAAATATTAAAAATGTAAAAATTTCAAAGCTGTTAAAAAACAAAAGTTTTATGGTATAATACAGGATGAGATGTATAGAACACCATGTCCAAAGTTTTAAAAGGTAAAATCGAATTCTTTGGAACAAAAAAAATAAAATTCGTTCTTGTAAAATTCTTTGAACAATCTGCGATTTATAGAAAAACATTTTATATAAGAAACTTTGAGATTAACACTGCATGTGATGTGTATTATCTGTATTTTGATTGATACTTGAAAATATCAATTATTATTTTTTTTTTTACATTATATTATTATGTTTTAATTGGTAAGATTGTATTTATTAGTTTTGACACAAAATTAAATTAAAATATTTTTCTCGAGAACCGGAAATCGTACCAACTAACTGTTGGTCTATTTGCAACTTAATTTCCGCGTGTTTGTTGATTGTTTCAGAGTACTGATTTATAGTTTTTCAAAGAGTCATAGCCTAAGATTTTAGCATATCATAATACTGTTGTAAATTTAAGTCTTAGTAAAAGTGTTTAGTGAGACCTGGTAATGAAAAAAAAATGCATAAAAAATACTTGAGCATCATGTTCACAAATTACAATCACAAATAATTTTATTCATAGATTCCGTTAAAAAAACTTGTTTAATTTCAATATAAAAAAAAATATTCGCATTTCGTTGGTTGCCATCTGGCGCCAAAAACCCAATATCGCGTATCGCCAGTAATATCTACCTAGGTACCTTAAAATGAGTTGGAACATAATAATATATACCGCGTCGTTTTGTCCTCAGATAATCAGTTACGATTCGCCCAGAGGAGGCGTGAACGTAGTCACCGAAAAAGGAACGGTCACCACCAGTCATCTGCTCATACAAGAAGCTCGGGTCGAGGACAACGGCCGATATCAGTGCAATCCGTCCAACTCTCAGCCAAAGTCCATCAACGTACACGTGTTGAACGGTGAGCGGTAGGGTTTTCGGTTTCTCGGACAGCGCCGCCGTGCTCGAACGTATTTTTTCCACATTGAATCCGACGCGATATTATTGCGCACCGCACTCATTATATTTTTAGAAGCCATTAACACTTTTGGAAATATTTTAAAACATAACTGTTTTAAGTCATCAAAAAACAAAATTGTTTGCTTTTTTGTTATTTATTTTTCAAAAGAGTAAAAAACTTTCAAAAAAATATGATTTCCTTCCAAAAAAAGTTTATTTTCTAACGACTAATTGCTGCATTGTTTTGTAAAAGAAATATTTTCAAAAATTCAAATGTTTTCTAAAATGTTGAGTGTAACGCATTAAATGGATAACCCCGTATTCTTTTGCGTACAGCTCTGGGTTTATTCCCGATATGCGATGAGTCAATGGACCAGTTTTTCGGGTTCTGTGATAGATACAGTAAAAACATAATATTTCAATACTTATGGTGGCGAATATTATATTAATTCCTCGGTGATGAAGTGGGGTGAGGTTGGGAGTTGAGATCTTATATTTAAAATTCTCTGAACAATAGATTAGAGTCCTTAGTACCATAGTTTTTGGGGTTGGAACGAATAACGAACCCTGTACAATAGATTATAACAATGCATATTATTAATATTATCTTGCGAAAAATAATAATTGTTATAATATTGAAGATAATATAGCAGATCCATTATCGAATTTACGGGCCAATATGTGACCTACCGAATTTTGGTAATCCACAAACAAATTTTAATTTTAAAACAAACCATAATATAATAACATATAGACACTCGATCGTTTGAGCATTAGCTTCCGTTTTTGAATCTAAGATCCGGTCACCTACATCCAATATTTGTTTTTAAACTCACATATTTCATATTTGTTTTCCATCTATCCGGTGCATTCTGATTGTGCCGGGATGACGTACCTAATTTTTAATGTTGCGGGAACGAGAATTTATATCTGAGTACCTATATTTGGCGGATCACCACCGTACTAGTATCCCCAAAATACTATACATTATAATAATATGTTTGTAGGTCACCACCAGGCTTTTGCACACAGCGGTCCGATGCCCAGAATATTGGTGCCGTCTGTTTACTTGCGTTATTCTAAAAAAACTGTTCGTTCGCAGGAGAGTACCCGGCGGCGATGCAACACGGCGGCCAGGCTCACCAGAGGACCACGCACATGTATTGCTTGATATTTTTCGCGTGCTTGCTGTTGCACGTGTAAACGCGGACGTCTCGACCGGAGCGCATAAAAATAACGATGCGTCACAGGTGTCCGGATGTCGTCTTCACCTCCGTTTCGATCCACTCGACGATCTGATCTATTTTTGTTAATATTATTATTATTATTATTAAATGTGTTTTGTGTGAATCGGTTCTGCGCACACGCACACACACACACGTTGGAGCGAACCACCCACCACCCACCGACGTCGATGAGCCAGGAAACCCACGTGCATTTATATCATAATGGTTGACGTGTTCAGAAAATGCGAAATGCGCTTCGAGTGCAACCGAATGCGGCGCGATGTGTAGTGTGTGTGTGTGTGTGTGTGTGTGTGTGTGTGTGTGTGTGTGTGTGTGTGTGTGTGTGTGTGTGTGTGTGTGTGTGTGTGTGTGTGTGTGTGCGCGCGCGCACGCGTGCATACGTGCGTTTTTTTAAGGTTATCGATGCGAGGAAAAAATACCCACCCCCCCCCCTTCCCCGGATTGTAGCAAATTTTAGAAAAATATATCATTTACCGCGTTCGACTACGACGGCCGATCGACCGACCAGTGAGATTGAGAACGGAAAAAAAATAAACTAATGGTATTATTTTAACGGTGGCTCCCGCCGCATTGCGTCGAAAGCGCTATTATATGTAAATGTATGTGTGTGTGTGCGTGTGTGTGCTTCGACGACGGGAGACGTGGACGAGCTGTGTTCACCTTGTCGCGGTGGCGTGCGAACGCCGTCAAACGTGGAAATTCAATAGTTCGATGATTATGGAAACTCTTTTTCTTTTTTTCCTACCGGCTCGGCAAGAATAAATATAAAATTATCCGTACCGCTACCACACGCCATCCTCTGCCATCGACCCCACACGCCGCGACCCGGCAAGTGAAGTGTACACTAACTAACTATTATCACACATACTGTCGTCACCGTCGTCGTTCGAACTTCCGCGTAAAATACCCAACACAAATCGACCGAAATTATAAAAATATTATTTTTTCTGCTCTCCGACGCATTGTAATACGCTTACGACGGTTTGCGCATACCGCAGCACAGGTCCCACCCACACCCCCTCCCCCAGCGAGAGCGCCAGCACGCGCGACAAGGGCTAAACTCCACCGAAAACCACCGGATGTATATGTCTTAAGCCCGCCGTCCGTGTTCCGGAAAATCCTGCCACGCCAGACGACGTCCTCCTACCTATGTGCAAGCACGCGACTCGAACGAGCTCGATCGTCGTTTGTCTCATCCGCCGCGTATGTTAAAATATAAAATGTCATATTGTAAAAATAAATATATATATATAATTATAACTATATCGTCATTAGAACAACGTAATATTAGGTAGGTAGGTAGATACATTAGCTTTGCGTATACTCAACAGAGTTGTAATTTGTTGTGAATAATTTTAAACGATTTTATTTTCCAGAACAATAAAAATCCAAAACATTTTGTCCGTCAGAGTTTAAATTATATACTTACTATGACATAATTAAAGTATTATATTAATGTATTATACATATATATATTTATATCCCTTTCGATAGTCTCGCACACTATTTTTAGGCGACTTCAATATCATACGTACCTATATATTGTATGATATAATATGATGTTATTATAAATTATTAATCTGTTTGCTGGTTACTCGATAATACCGTTGTAGGGTATATATAATATAACATGTGACGCGGACTCGCGATTATCTGTGTGTAGAACTAAAATTATTATTATGATAATATGATAAATTATATTAATATTCGATTTAAATATTATCTCCGATTAGACGTTAGAAAAATGTGCTTTGTATTTTTTTTTTTAAATACTACAATGTAACGTACGATTCTATTACTATATTATATATATTATAAAACATAAAAAAAAAATATTATTATTATAATATAATAATTATAATAATTATTATTATTATTAATAATTTCTTCTTTGTCTTTTTTCTATAAACCGTAAAATAACTCTACTAAAATTATATAAGCCTCTGTACGAGAATCGACATCTATAATATTATAATACTGCAGCAGGTACTTCCTATATTATTATTATTAATATAATATAGCTGCAGCAGTTGTCCGCTACTGCCGCCGTGCCGGTATAATATTAAAATATTATGTTATAATGAACTACACTGTGTTGTACTTAACTCTGGGCTTGTTGTTAAATTAACGATATTATTATACAGTTTAAACTATTCGTTGTCCACATATTAATTTTGTATCCTTATTATGTGTTTATATTATTTTAAGTGTACATAACGTTTATTATATACCAATAAGATTGTCTAACCAAAATATAGTTAAGTTATATTATTTTATATTAAAAAAAAAAAAATTAATAATTATAATAATAATAACAATAACATTTCAAACGATTGTTACCTATCTAAAAGATAAGCTAGTAAAACAAAAAATAAAAATAAACGGTTTTTTCAACCGTTTTCTGTTTTAATAATGTTGTAAAAATCGTTATACAAAAGTATTATGAATTATGTATTACTATAACATAATATTATTATGTTATATTATATTATTATTATATTATGTATTTATATTATATGTGATCACGCGTATTATATTATAAACAAACAGAAATGATATTGTATTATTTGTTTTCTATGGCCGCTACGTTATTCTTAGCTTATATCACAAACTTCTGTGACATATAAATAAATTTACATATAACTATTTATTTTATTAGGTAAATTCAACGTATGATTTTGAATTAAAAACATCACATAGTCCTTTATGATTTAAACAAAGATAGATCATAAAAATAATTTTGTATATTCAAATATAGGTACTATTATATATATATACATTCGTATATATTTCTAACAATATTATAATATGGACAATTATAATTTGTAGTGAAAATAGTTTTATATTCCATGTACTGTCGCGATGCTGTTGAATACAAAAAACATAATTAAAATAATATTGTTTGCTATGAGCGAAACACAATATTATAATTATGACATATTAAGCTATAACAATTTCAGATCGTTTCGTTATAAAGTATACGATATTTATGTTTTTGTTATCGAAAATAATTAAAAATCTTCATTATTATAATAATATTGGTATTTGAAGTTAGTTTTATATTTTATTTTTAAAAACTTTCTGGTAGTGTTTAAAGTTTATAGTTTGACGTTTGAAAAATGATTATCTCAAACATCCTATAATTTTATCCTAATCAGTTTTATAAATTCAAATTTCTTAGTAGCCAAGACTAAAAATGACCAATAAAATTATATATAGGTACCTAACAAACTGCATAACATCATATTATTATATTTAAGGTTAAAAAAATATAAAAACGTGTTTAATGTACTATATGTTATACTTTTGAATTAATCGTGTACCCACATCCAAAAAATAAAAAATTGTATTTATTAAAGCTATAATATTCCTGTATGAAAGACTAAGTTTTTTTTTAAAAAAATGGATAATAGTTATATACAGTTGTTGTTTCTTTTATCACTAATTGAAATTGATTGCTTAAAAAAACGAATACCTACCTCAAATGGATATCGAAAATATACAGCGCAGTTTATCTCACACTATGCAAACATCAATCAATAATTTTAGACGGACGTTGCGTTTATTATTTAAATAAAAAAAAATAATAAAACAAAATACAACAAACCAAAACAAGGTTATGAAGTATGCGTATAATATTCCTGCAATGCCTATTATAGTCCTACGCGGTATACCAGCTACTACGCATTTTTAAAATTTTTTACTTTCAATTATTTTATGCACACGGAGGACAAGATTTGTCCTCGTCGAGTTTTTCCCACTTTATGGAGTCGAATGTCATTTTAAAAACACAAATTAATAATAAAGTGTTAAGAGACGATAAAAACCATCAATTGGTAATCCATCGACAATGTCCCGGAGCACGAATTTCATTAATGCAAAAGGTGAAGAGCGAGTGGAATATAATAAAAGTCCACAGGTCTCAGATTAATATTTCGGTCGTGCCGAAAGCGATAAAAACCCCGAATAATGGGGGGAAGAGGTAGAGGAAGGAAAACGCTGTATGGTTTTAGTAACCCTTCACCTTTGCATGTGAATCGGACAGTTTTATTTTTATGGCCAGTTAACAATTTTACTACTCCTACTGTAAAATGGCCAAGAACTGACATTTAGGTCGATGCTTGAGATACGCACACAAATTCTCTTAGTTTTTATTAATGTTTCAATACAAGCGGGTGACAAGGGCAACTATTCCTGTTAAAGTAGACAAGTATTTGTACGAAAAGACGCTATGAGCGGTATGTTAGTATCTCGTAAAGTAAATCCTCTAAAATATGGCTTATTTACTGTGCACGATACTTCCGTGGTAAATTAAAACCAAACTATTAGTAAATAATAATATTATCATACGCGATTGCGAACATTTTACCTATAAATAGTGTTTTTTGAATTACAACATAAACAATAAAATCATCGTTCAATGAAAAATCTTTTTTTTTTCATAAAAATATCCATATAGAGGTTACATTAAAATTTGATTTCCAAACGGTCATAACATTTATACGAGAATTTAAACTTTTTTTTTTAATACTTGTTAGGAAAACTTATGAGAAACCTTGTATTATATTTTCAAACTCCCAGGGTAGGTATTAAAATACAAAATTATTTTATGAATTTTTAACTACAAAATAATTTACACATTTTCGCAACTTTTGATAATGGTATAGAGCGTGCTTATTAGAACCAACGCTGTACTTACTGTAATACTAAGAAGCAATAAATTCCAATGCGAAATAATGTCCATAACACGTACGGAATAATAATTATAAAATAAAAATGATTCAAACATAATATTATGATAAAATCTATTTTTATTGAATAATTCGTTAGTCGGTTTAGTTAATATAAAATATTATTCAGACGTTTCATGACTATTAAATATTCAATCGTTGGTTGCAATCAGTTACATTTCGCTTCTTTATCATGTCAAGTCTTAACGGTAGTTGTACGTAGATGTCTGTCTTGTCGAAAATGGGAAAAGACAGCGGTTTGGTGCTCGAACCGGATACCTTGTACACTTACGCAACGCGCATTATAGTTGGCTCGTAGATGATTTTAATAATAATAGAATATTTGATGTCGAGACGGATCTTATGAATAACAATCGACTTAACTGCGAAAATATTTATGAACCGAGAGTTCCCCGAAACATCGCCGCAAACGTTAAAAACCGAGTGGTTAAAAAAAATAACCGCATCACGATCTAATAAGTTAGTGTAAAGAATACAAAATCGTATTATAAAAAAAAATATTGTAAATGAGTGTACATTGCAGATATTACAGTGCATGACCGATTTATTTGAAAGTTATCTGATAAATGTTTAAAGAAAAGTTTTAGTTTTGGTGAATTTTACGGAAAATCGTGCTGATCTTGCGAAGAGTTTGGTGAGAGATCGGTCGCTGAGACATTGAAATCTATAAATTCTTAAAAATAAATTTGATATTAATAACAGAAATCAATAATTTAAAAAAATTGCATTCGAAAATCATTACAGCAGTAATGTAGGTACATTACCGGAGACATTAATTTCCGTAACCTTTTTTAAATCTCAACTTTTATTGACTCTCGAGTCATGCTCGTATTAATCATTATACTGGCATGCTGTGTTACACTCATATACAATATGGACTTATACTTATTTTTAAATAATTATTACTACAATTTACATTTTTTTCCTGTACATTAAAAAAATTAATAACGAGAACTGAACATTAGAAAATTGTAAAAATAATTAGGTACCTACGAATTTTAATTATCAATCAGTAAAATATTTAAATAGGTACCGTGTAAAATGTAGATGAACCAATGTTTTTTATTAAAAAGTTCAAAACTTTTTCAATAGTTTATATGATTATGCGCAGAATTTAGTTTTGTTTCTTAAAAGTATAACAATTATCATAATAATAATATTCATTTTTAATCTAAAAGTTCACACTTTACCGTCAGTCTTGCGAGTTTATCAAACATTCACTGACGGATTTACGTAAACAAAGACATTTATTTTTTTTCTTGTTCTTGTATAAAAAAAGTTGAACAATTAAAGCTATTTTTCAATATACCTGAATTATTACAAACAGTTATCCAGTTACCCCTCGTACACCCTTTTCCAACTGAAAATGTAATAAATTATGCCACCTCTAAAAAAAAAATCTGATTTAAAAATCTGTGTGCTATGAAAAATGAAAAAAGAAATACACACCAAGTCGTAAATGTTATCGTACATGTTTGTTTTTTCACATTACTTTTTGCAAATCAATAAATATAAATTTGTTCAGAACTCGGTTAATTTAAAAACTTACTATGTATTTTATACTATAAAGAACCAATATTCAAAAACGAAATATATTTATGTGAGTCAATTGAACATAATCTATAATATATCATCCGAAGTTTCCTATATAAATATATATAAACAATATATTTATTGTATTTATGATAATATATTTTGTTATAAAATAAAATACATCAAAATTATTAAGACAAATTAATAATTTATAAATATTTAACATTCAATTTCAATAAAATCATAAGAATAGTAGGACAGTTAAATACTATCATAGATATTGTGTATATATACACTGTACCTATGATTTAATTTATTTAATTATAATTAGTTATTCAATTATTTCAACTTATTTTTCAATCGTCTTTTTTTGTTTGCAATAAATATTTATATTTTAACTTTATGGAATTTTGCATGGGTTAATGAAAATGATGAATGTTTTAAATAAATAAATAATTAAAACAATCGATAATTCATTTTCAATTTTAATGATTCGATTTAAATTATTAAGTACACTTTTTTTAGGAAAAACAGAAAAAAATGTTAATTTTTATTTTTGTGATGTTAAAAACGGTAGTAATATGATTTAATTTTGCCTTATAACGAAATGGAGACATGACAAATATTTGATCATCTGTGCTATGAGCTTGAAATAACAGTGAAAAGAGAAATTTATCTTTGTAAACTTAATATTAAACAAATTTATAATGAGTAACTTTAAGCTCAAAGTTATTATGCTCTACTTATTAAAATAATATTTATTTTAATGATTTCTCTAGGAGAGAGCATAATTTCTAAAGTAGGAATCTCTTTCTGATATAAATATGACCAGTACTGATCGGTGTACTTTAAGGAATACATTTTTTTCAGTATATTTTATTTAGACTCATACATTGTTGATTATATCCTATACAATTTTGATAAATAAAAAATAAAATAATAATACCTAGCAACTTAGAAACTATTTGCACTTATAAACTTTCAGAGAAGTGTTTCAAGCACAATTTAATTTATATAGATTCGGTACTGTTCATCAATTCGCTTGAATGTTATTCAACCAAAAAGACTTTACTAAATCGGCGCCTTTCTCGCCAATCATGTAGGCCGGGGCAACAGTGTGAGCGCCTGTAATCGTGGGCATTATAGAGCAGTCTATCACCCTCAGTCTATTCACACCATACACTTTCAACTGATAGTTCACTACGGCGTTTCGATCCCATTCTGGTCCCATTTTGCACGTGCCACTCTGGTGGTGCATCTGCATTGTCATCGTCTGAACACAGCACTCCCAGTACGGATCGGTTCCAAATTCTAAATGCCTACATCCGAGCATTGGGGTTTTGTGCAATGTGGAACCGTACTTTTGAAACGCCTTGGTTTTGCTCAGGTCTATTGTCATTTTTATGCCTTCTACGATTCGTTTCAAATCCATCGGGTCGGTGAAAAAATTCGCATTGATCACCGGTTTATCAAATGGATTGGCACTGCGCAACCTTACCTACACATACATAACATTTTTGTCAATGGTTATAATATTATGATACATGCTAATATTCATATGTGAACAAATCATTATACCTGTCCTCTGCTCTCAGGATACATCAACATAACCCAAATTGTCCACGTGTCACGTGCCAAAATGCCTTTATATGTTTCATAGTACAGGTTATCAGGTACACCCATCGATCTTCGTCCAATACTGCCACCCAAACCCGCTTCTCCTGCCAAACTGCTTGATATGAATATATACTCAATATCAGGTATATCTCCTATATCTGTGTTGTACTTGGTTTTCACATAGCCAACACCTTCGGGTGGTAAAGTTGACATAAAACTTCTTTTTTCGTAAATTTTAAATGCTTCATTTATTAAGTCACGATATATTCTGTCCGGAACAAATGATATAGTTTCATTTATTAAAAAAGCTAACCCGGCAAATGCCGGATGTTCTTGTAAGTTGTCTCCCACGCGTAAATCACTTACGGTTTTTATCCCTAATGAATCCAGATGTTCTTTAGGTCCAATACCGGACAACATTAACAGTTTAGCCGAGTTGAATGTGCCTGCTGATATTATGACTTCCTTTGTAGCCAATACTTTTCTTTTTCTTTTGTTCTTCATAAACTCTACTCCATACGCCACTTTTGTACGGTCGTCTATTAATATTTTTGTAACATATCCAAATTCGACTATGTGTAGATTTTTTAAATTGTCATGGAGATAAGCTCTAGCAGAAGTAACTCGTCTACCATTCGACGTTGTACTTTGAATTCTAGAAAAAACCACATGACTTCCCGGAGCGTTGTAGTCACCAACTGACATACCGACTTCAGGAGCTGACTCCAAGAACGCATCGACTAGTTTTGACTTATATGCGGGATAACTAATTGGCATTGGTCCTTCAACTCCGTGATAAGGAGACCTCTTTAATTCCGGTACGTTAATATTTTCGTTTTTTAGGAAATATGGTAATACATCATTATAAGACCACCCTGGATTTCCTGCTTCTGCCCAACGATCGAAATCTCTTACATTACCCCTTGTGTACAAATTGTTATTAATTATTGTGCTTCCTCCTAATCCTTTTCCAGCCGGCCAAGGACAAGTCTTATTTATAAGTCCTTTACAAGCATGTAATTCCTCTTCCGTGTGGTATGCCCAATTATAATTTGTAAATTGTAAATAGTGAGCAATACTTGGAAGAGAAGTTATCAATGATTCTTCTCCACCAGCTTCCAATAGTAGTATGTTCCATCCTGATACTTCTGCTAACCGCCGAGCGACAGTTGCTCCTGCAGCACCGGCTCCTACCACTATGAAATCGTATTCATCTAATATTTTTTTATTTCCAAATTGATCATCTTCATAGAATTTAATTAAATTTTTACGATAAGCTTGACCCAAAAATCGAAAGATATCTATGGAAAAACACGGACTAGCAATTAGTAGAAAAATCCCAAATATGATAAGTCTAAAATTCATAGTTTGATCTGTATCTGAAAATATAAAACATGTATGTTATCAATACAAATTTAGATTTATTATGAAGCACTAATTTATATGTTTTTACTTTAATTAATGATTTTGACTAAACATTTTAATCAGTATATTATAAAACAAATTATAATATTTATTAATTTTAAATTTTATGTAGAATATTAGAATAATAAGTGACAGATGTATTATAGGTACTTGATATTGTGCTTTTAAATTGCCACAATAATAAAATAAATATTTATTGTGGGTATAGATCAAAGTTATATTGTGAAGTGTATAACGTGATTTATAAGGCATCGGGTCAATTTCAAGCTGTTATCATATTGTTTTGAAAATTTTAATTTATTGAACCTTATTTGAATACTTGAATAGGTAGTTTTTTGATAAATAACACGAACACCTGGCTCAATGTCGTAACCATTTGCTCACTTATCATATATTCATAAAGACACTACGATAAACTTTAAAATAACTCCACTGCCGATTTTAGATATATATAAACTTAAAGTTAACATAAACTTTCATAAAAACACGATTAAGGTTTACGATAGTGATGGATTTATATAATATTATAATATTCTGATATGAACTTACTCTATGATTTCTTTTGATTGGACATATATTTGGAAATTAATATTATTGTATACCTACCTTGCTGATATTTTTATTTATACGACACATACAGTGAGCATAAAATATGTTAACCTTTAAGAAATATATTTTATCCTATTACATTGAACTTTTCAGAATAAATTTCAAAGCCAAACATAAAAACATAGTCAGTTTCATAATAGTGCTTAATTTTTCACTATTTCATCAATTTAATTAAAAAAAAAAAAACGAATTTTTCAACAAAAAAAAACTTTACATTTTAATTTATTATAGCCTACCTATTAGTGTTTGAGAACAATAATAATTTTAAAATTAAAAAAAAATACCAAAACCCATCAATTATAATGAATAACTTTTAAAATATTTATGAATTTTAAAATATTATTTTAATTGTATTTATTACAATAGATTTAGTTAATACTGGTCCCCTTGTCTTTAATATAATTTTACATTTAAATTATAATAAATTACATTCATACTACATATTATTTTAAATTATAATTTATAATTACAAAAGCCAACAAAATATGTAACGGTAACCTTTATTAGCTTTTGAGTATAATGATTGATACAAATAATTAATAGTAATTGTATCTTATAAAATAAATCGATCTAGGTGCTTAATGTCACTTGTAAAATGTATAACTTTAATAATTTTCAACCGATATTTTTAATGCATTTATTAAATAATGCACATAATACTTTTTAGTTTTGAATTTATTTACCTTATTTTGGAAAAAAACCTAAGTTGTGCAGATCACTAACTATATGTAATAAATAATATTATTAGTATTCAGTGTACCGCGATAAAGATTGAGATAAACCACATTAGGAAATTTAAAAATATTTATATGTTCGGTGAATTATTAATATATTATTATATCATATATGTTGATAAATATTTAAGGATTATTCTTAGTTAATAAAAAGAAGTCAGTTTCTTTTAAAAACATGCAAAAAAACAACACTGGAAAAACATTTTAATAGCAAAAGAAGGAAATTCAATAGCTATATTATATAAAGTTAAATGGTAATGATTATGTAACGGACTTCAATGTCAAAAGAGATGCAAATT